>CAUYPK010045759.1:0-18755 GCA_963574355.1 Loris lydekkerianus
CGCCCACCTCCCGCCCGACTCCCGCCACCCCCCCCACCCCTCCCCTCCCCTCCACCCTCCCCGCCTCTCTCCCTCCGCTTCCCTCCTTCCTTCTGGACTACAGTTGTGTATTATCATTCGTATAGAATGTGTAGGTGGTTATATATTAGTTTTGTAATAGTATCGAGTACAATGGATACTTTTCTCCATTCTTGAGATACTTTACCAAAAAGAATAAGTTTCAGTTCCATCCAGGTAAACATAAAAGACTTAAAGTCTCCATCCTTTTCCATCCCTTTTATGACTACAGAGTATTCCATATACTACATTTGTTAATTATATATTAACAAATTTTAATTTTAAGTATATAATAGTATATATACATATACTAAAATTTGTTAATTTCTTATTAGAAACTTTAGCATCAGAAGGTAAATTTTTTTCTTGGAAGGAGCCTGGAAAGAGCGAGTCATTGTGCCATCCCATAACAGATACCTCCCTTTGTATGACAGGGACACTCTGGGAGGGCGTGCCCATCACTGCAGATGGCAGGAAGGGCCCTGTTGAGGAGGCAGAGAGTGTAGTTCAGGGAAATAAAACCAGCCTACGTGTGAATCCCAGCTCTGTGCTTTCCTTAGCCTCTCAGAGCCTCCACTGTCTTATGCAACAAAGTGGAGATAATCCCTACTCCCTGAGAGCTAGTAAGAGGGAGTCACTGTCAAGGATGATAGCCATAATTGTGCCGGACACTGCATTCACTACACACGGTGAGCACATTAAATCCATATGGCAATTCCTCAACTGGGGTGTTTGCATCTTTTATTTCACATGAGGGAACTGAGTCGTGGGTGGCTAATTGAGTTTCCCAAAGTTCCAGAGCCTTGGTAGGTGGTCAACCCAGTTGAAACAAACTGTCTAATTCCAAGGTTGTAGCTTTCCTGCCCACTGCACTGTGACCCATGGAAGGAGGAGTGGGTGCACAGCAGATGGGGAGAAGGGGCAGCTTTTCCCCAGGGCTCTTTAAATTATACCACATTCCCACTTCAAGAACACGACATTCATGGCAGCAAAGGGATGTGGAAGAGAAGCAGAGGGAGGAAAGAGTGTCAACATCCAGGAGAAACTGGCAAACAGTGAAGGGAGGTGCGGGAACCAGGAGATTCGGGTGGGAACATCTACCTTTAGTTGTATCCACTATGTGCAATATGTGGTTGGGATTTGAAGGTGCCAATGTGCCACTTGCCTCTTTCCTAAAGCGTGGGTCCAATTGGAAAGTAGACCCAGGAACTAGGCAGAAATTAAAATACTGAGAGCCTAGGCACTTCATCACTGGTAGCACTGGATTGTAGAATAGAATGTACTTTGGACCTAAAGTAAAAATGAGCATCTGAAATAACTTATCCCTGACTTTCCCACACACTCCCTCAGAGCCCATATCCAGAAGGAACTAAAAGATTACACTGTATACAATAATCATTTTCAAAACTTTGACCCAGATCTAAATCTTCCTAAAAGAAATGAATTATTGGTGGAATTGTCTATTTTATGAGGCAAAATATGTCCAAAGGAAAGGAGATTTTTTTTATTTTCAATTATATTAACACAGTATTATATTATACACAACCCTATTTATTAATACAAAATAAAATAACCATTCTATCTTGGGTATGCTTTGATTAAACAGACTTGCCTACAAACCCAACTTCTGTATGTAACACAGTTTCCATGAGAAAACACATTCAACCTTTCAAACAACCTGCCCCTCAAAGATTAGGCACTCAATCCATTTATCAGCATAAATCTAGCAGTATATTCTCACAGTGCTCAATATTTTTTAAGACAAGGTCAGCCTCAAAGATCTCTCTTTTAATTGAAAAAGAAAAAAAAAAAAAGAAGCTAAACTCTAGGGACCATGGTAACAATAAGAAAAATCCAAATTCCACTGACCCCTCTCCCCTTTGTCACCCTCTGTGTACATAACACCCTCAGCTTATTTTCATCTTCTTTCCAAAGACCTAATTATATAAGAAACAGAAATATTTTTCAAGAGAAAAATGCTTGTGAACGCAATATGAATTCATTCTCTTGGGCTCTGGGAAGCTAAATACTAGCAAGATTAGGGGAGAGAATTTTCCAAGTGATTCCCCTGAAGAGCTAATTTGCTACTCTATTTTTAGAGGTTAGTACCCTCTCTTTGGCTCATTAAGAAATAGGGTCCATTTATTTCTGCCTCACCTGTGCACACAAGACTCTAGTCTCAGATTGCAATTTGATTGTTATTGTATTGTTATTACTCTTCATTCAATAAATATTTCCTGAGAATTTACAGTGTTCCCAAACAATTTTAGCAAGTGGCAATATAGTTTCAGGCTGGTGATGTGGATATTCATGCAGAGGTCCCCCTGAAACATGGACTTTTCTGTTTTTCTGCTTCCTATTCTACAATTGCATCCTCCATCCCACTTCAGCCACTCAATCCCTTGGTGTATCCTAGGTCACCACATTCTAAAACCCTGTAAATCTTTTCTATCTCACGGCACTCTTGAACCTACGGTTAAACTTTTGTGGCTCACTTAAATTATGTTGATCAAGGAAAAAAAAGAAGAGGCTTGGTGCTTGTAACACAGTGGTTACGGCGCCAGCCACATACACCGAAGTTGGTGGGTTTGAACCTGGCCTGGGTCAGCTAAACAACAGTGACAACTGCAACAAAAAATAGCCAGGTTAAAAAAAACAATAAAAAAAAAATAGCCAGGTGTTGTGGTGGGCGCCTGTAGTCCCAGCTATTTGGGAGGCTGAGGCAAGAGAATCGCTTAAGCCCAAGAGCTTGAGGTTGCTGTGAGCTGTGATGCCACAGCACTCTACCAAGGGCAACATAGCGAGACTCTGTCTCAAAAAAAAAAAAAAGAAGAAGAAGAAGAATATCCTTACTGTGCTTTGAACTTCTTTTAAAAATAATTTAATTATTGATCTTTAAAACTTTTCACAGCACACCTAAGATCTTCTCATGGCACACCAGGGTGCAAATCACTGGTCTAAGAGCTCAACTTTAAGAACCCAATTCTTTCTTTCTTTTTTCTTTTTTTTAGAGACAGAGTCTCACTTTGTCACCCTTGGTAGAGTGCCATGGCGTCTCAGCTCACAGCAACCTCCAACTCCTGGGCTTAGGCTCTTGCCTCAGCCTCCCGAGTATCTGGAACTACAGGCGCCCACCACAATGCCCGTCTATTTGTTGTTGTGGTTGCTGTCATTGTTGTTTAGCTGGCCCAGGCCAGGTTCAAACCCGCCTGCCTCGGTGTACGTGCCCGGTGCCCTAACCACTGAGCGCCAGATGCTGAGCCAGAAAACCTCTTTCTAACATTGTTCCTTCTCCACTTTCTCTCTTTCCATTGTCTTTTGAACAAACAATCAGGCTTTGAACCTCATGTCTCCACCAAAATTGGATTCTGTTGAGATCACCAATGGCCTTCATATTTTGCAAGCAATTCTCACTTTTACCAGCCTCAACCCCATGGGACATGACTGGCCTCTCCCAGAGTCTCCCAGGGGCTCCTTCTGGCTTCCCCTCCTCGGGCTTCTTTCCTGGTACCTCCTATCTTTTCTGATGTTCTGAATGGTGGGGGCTCAGGATCCATCTGGAGTCTTTGTTCTTATTGATTTGATCTTAACTACACCAACTCCTTGGGTCAACTCATTCGATCTTAATGGCTTTCCATGCAGTGGGCAGGGAGTGATGCCCACACACCCATCACAGATCCGGACACCTCCCCCGAGCACCACACCCCCACATTCAACAGTCTCCTATGTATCCCAGAGGCATCTCAAACCTCACACTTCTAAAACACAGCTCCCTATTTTTATCTCCAGACCTGCTCCTCCTTTCCCAACTGAGTAAAGGGCAACTCCATCCTTCCAGTTTCTCAGGCTAAAAACATTAAGAGTCATTCTTCACTCCCATCCCACACATTATTTGCCAACAATGTTGCTGTCCTTGAATTTTGAAACAGCATCACCAGTGCCCTTCTAACTGCCCTGCTATCAGGGGCATTGGCCAGCATGGGGGCCATCTCCCTAAATTAAAGGCATCTGTACCCAGCTGTGACTGTCTGCTACCTTAAAGGGGATTAAACATCGTCTGGGTACAATCCGTGAATCCCCACCAGGTTCTTAAGCCAAACCCTTTTTTCCATAGGCATGTTTCTCTCTGCTACAGGGAGCAGCCACACCCACAGTGGTAAAGAGTCAGACCACGGAGATTGGTTGGAATCCTGCCTCAGCCCCTCTCTGACTGTGTGACCATGGCCGGTTACTTCACCTCCTTGAGTTTCCGTTCTTTTATCTGTAGAGGGAGATAACGATCGTGCCTACCTCATAAGGTTGCTGAAAGTTGTATTAATGTGACATGCAAGGCTTTAACCATGCCAACCACACAGAAAGGATTTAATAGATTGATTTTATTTTAATTTCAACCCTTTAGGGCTCTTCTCCCTACAGTACATTTTCCCCACATATGGCAACAATGATCTCTCATCCCAGATGCCCATTTGGAATATGACTTTGCCAAGAAGTGGAATCCAGGCTGGGGGCGGTGGTTCATGCCTATAATCCTAGCCCTCTGCAATACCAGAGGATCCATTGAGTGCAGGAATTTGAGAGCAGCCTGAGCAAGAGTGAGACCCTGTCTCTACTAAAAATAGAAAAACCAGTCAGGATTGTGGCAGGTGCCTGTAGTCTCAGCTACTTGGGAGGCTGAGGCAGGAGGATCACTTGAGCCCAGGAGTTTGAGGCTACTATGAGCTAGGCTGACCCGATAGCATTTTAGCCTGAGGCAACAGAATGAACCTCTGTCTCAAAAATAAAAACAAAAAGGAAGTGGAGTCTATTTCTCATCCACCTCCTCACTAGAATATTCTGGGCTGCTCCTATGACTTGCTTTGATCAATAAAATGCAGCAGAAGTGATGCTTTGTGACTTCAAGGCTGAGCTTAAAAGCATTAGAGCATCTGTTTTACTCTCTTTGAAGACAGCTGTCCTGGGAAGAAGCTTGGGCTGAGCCACTGAGGGTTGTGAAACCATATACAGAGAAAAGCCACTTGGAGAAAAACTGATGAACCCCAGCCAATGGCCGCCACCAAGGCCCAGAGGCATCCCGAGGCCACTGGATATCAGTGTGTCACATCTGTCCAGCGTAGTCATGTCTGAATATTTCTGATTGCATTGTAGGTAGGTAATGTTATCTTTTTGGTGAAATGAAGGAAGTGTTATGAAATAGTCACCATAAAAAGTGGGGATAAATACCTCGCTGCCCTTAACCAAGTCAACTGTTTGACCTAGTTCACTGAGACCAGCAGCCTCTGGGCTAATGTTCGTTTGCCCCTTTACTATCTGTATAAAAACGACTTACAATTCCTCCCAACTCACTGATTTGTGTCTTCTCTCATGGATCCCTTTTGTCCAAGCCAGGGCGTCTCAGCATTCTTTAATCCAAGACTTTTTGACTTTTTGGCGAGCCTGACCATCTCTCTCTGCCACCATCTCTCTCTATGTCCCACATGCACACACACACACACACACACACACACACACACACACATACACTAGGTGGCTCTGGGAGAACCCTCTGCCCCCAGCAGAAGGCCCAGCCCTGCCATCCCCAGCCAGGTGGGAGATACCGGCTCCTGGAGGTGCTGAGTGGCCTGAGGCATCTCCAACCCCATCTCTCCCCCCAAAGCACCTAGAACACGACCAGGTATTTAATAAATATCCGGTTACTTCTGCATTGACTTCATAAAGGAGAAGGAAATAGTGCCTAAAATTAATAGCAACTTGTTCAAAACTCAGACTCACGGTCTTTCATTTCCAGAGAAAAATAATACCTCAACCACTCCTGCACACGTATGGAAACAGGATCCTAAGCATCTTCGCATTAGCCGCAGCTTTGCACAAAACCCAGTTAACTATCTAGAAATCATCAGGGAGGTTGCGTTAAAATTTTTTACAGCCGAAGTTTATGAAGCATTGTTGTATCTGCAGAGAATGAGAGTTTATTGCACTGAGTACCTTATATCATTGATCTCCATGCTCACACAGCTCCCCAGCATAGCTATTATCGTGCCCATTTCACAGATGAGAAAATCCACAGACAACCAGTACTAAGGGGCTTGACCATGGAGCTCATAACCTGCCCCCTGGCAGAGCCAAGGTCTCTGAAAGCTGAGTCCAGTGAGTTGCAGTGAGTCTTCTGCAATGTACAACTCTCAGCAGCCACGGAGAGGTTACTTGGCCTGGAGAAGTAACTTGAAGCTCTTTGGTCTTCACTTTCCCCATCTGTGAAACGGGGAGAATGTTGTCACCAATATCACAGAGTTGTGTAGATCACGGGCGTCACTACAGAACTGCTCAGTCCGGCAGCCGGCATACAATTACGCACAACTCGGCTCTGGGCATGCAGTTAAAACAGAAATCAATTCAGAAACCACTGTGTCTTGGTCTTTGCTGTTTTCTGCAAAGGGAATTCCTATGTGTTCAGAACGGTGAGGAGAGCCCTCACTCACACACAGGAATGATTGGACTCTGACGAGGAGGGGAACAGCTAGCAAACAGCCTGCACCTGTTGTCTCCTTGAATAGCCTGTTTCAAGTTGCCCATAAAAAGAGCTTCCCACATGATTCATCTGATGCCCATTTCCATGATTCATTTATCATCCTGACTTCTAAAAGTGTGTTCCAGCCCCTGGGGCCGTGAAAACCCACAGGGAAACCCCAGCACTGACAGACATTCCCAGTCAGAATCCACACCCTGAGTTTCAGGGGACTCCGGGATAGAAGAGACCTCACTCGAGATTGCGCTGCAACACCCACCACTTCAGTGAGGAGGAAACTGAGGCTCGGAGCAGGAAAGGCTCCTGCTCAGGCCGCTCACCGGCCGCGAGGTGGAAACCTCCTTCCCTGTTCTGCACATCGGCTTGTGCCCCAGAGCCCACGCCCCACTCCAGCCGTTGCAAACTGTGTGAGCCCAAAAGGATCGAGTACTCAGCCCACACTGCTCTACCCTGCACGTGGCCCCTGGCTTCCCAGCCCAGAATCCCTCTCTGTGCGTTGTCTTCCGGCAGTTTCCATCTCCTCCAAGCAGCTCAGCTCAAGCCCTTGTTAGCTCTCACCTGGACTATGGGGACAGACTCAACCGGTCTCCCTGCTGCAGGCTCACCTTCCTGCCTCCCTGGTTCTATTGGTTTATTACAAATCAGATCACAACACTGTGCCGCTTAGAGCTCTCTGAGGGCTTCCAGACACCCTGGCCATGCCCGCGCCTCCGCTCCCCTCCCCTCCCTGCCACACCCCTCTGCAGCTCTGCCTTCCAGGGCTCGCCTCCTGCTCCCCAGACTCCCAGACTCTTGCTAGTGGCTTCAGGTCCTCTGCACCTGTTTCTCCTCCCTCTGGAACTCTTCCTCAGCTCTTCACAAAGGTAACAACTCTCTCTTGTCATTCAGGCCTCAAGCCAAATGTCCCAGGCCCCAAACCCCCATCACCACACATGTAGTGAGCTTCCCACCACCCAAGCATTTCTCTTGGAAGCATTTGCAACTACCTGAAGTTTCTGTGCTTATACATTCTCTGCCTGCCTCTCCCATCACACTCTCTACTCTCCAAGGGAAGGAGAACAGGCAGGTGTCCTGATAACCTTCAGAGCCCAGCCCCGTTAGTCACCAAATGGCTGGGTGAGTCTACGTCACCCCTGCCAGGCAAACCGCACAGGCTGGTGTTTGAAAAATCCTACAAAATGACAGTTAAGAAATTCTCTGGTGTCTGCTGTTTGTCAGCTGAGGTTTCCCATGATGGTCCCCAAATCCTGGTCTCATTACAGAAGTCCCACATGTGGCTTTTCTTAAAATATTCACTGCCATTCCCACGTCCTTATCTAAGAATTTGGTTTTAATCGACCCATCATATTGTGGTTTACATTTTCTCAGAATGGACAAACAACATCTTGCTTTTGGTAAAAGATTTCAATACTAATGTGTCCCATGACTTCTTGTGTTAGAATATCATGGGCTTCCAACCCAGGGATGGTCCCAGAAGGGAGGGGGGACAGATCCCCCAGGCAGGGAGTCAGGTCTGAGGGTCTCATTCCCTCAGAGGAGGGAGGAACAGATCCCCAGCGTCTCAGTCTCTGTATCTTCTGAGGTACATCAGAGGTTCTCTGAGGTCTCTTCCAAGGCTAAGTGTAACATTCATTCATTCAACAAACACAAGTATTTACGCCTGGCCTCTGTGCCAAGCACTGTCAAGGTGCTGGATGTACAGCGCCCCTCCAATAAAACAGCTGAGACTAGCTCTATTTTCAACAAGTTATATGATTCTCTTGAGCATAATATGCTATTTAGTTCTCAATAGTTTGATTTTATTTGCAGAATAGTTTAATTACAAGAGAGTCAATCTGTTACCTACTTCTACCCTAGAATGAGACTTCTGGTCTTTGCTTCCCAGTCTCATTCTCTGCTGTGTACCAGGAGTGAAAGGCCCCCCATGCCCACCCAGGGCTCTCCGCTGTCCGTCCAGTTATTTGGACCACCCAATCTCAAGCTTCCCCACTGAATACCCCCAGAGCAGATGGCGAGGGGACTGGGTGCCCTGTGTCTGTGGAGAGAGACACTCAGCATTGGTGAGCAGGGCATTAATCCCGACACTGCCACCTGTGTGGTGTGAGACCTCGAGCACGCCTCTTATCCTCTCCCTTACCTACAAAATAGAGTATGGTGAGAGTCCCAGCATCACCATGTGACATCTGTCACCACATGGGCACCACCAGCAGCTCCAGCTGATGTGTGTGTATGTGTGTGTGTGTGTGTGAGAGAGAGAGAGAGAGAGAGAGAGAGAGAGACAGGTGCACTTCTAGGAGACATGGGACTCCTCTGGCTGGCACCTCTGGCCAAGGATTCTCCGGCAGGTTTGCTGGAACTTTCTTCACACTCCTGATGGTCTAAGACGTTCCCACTCCAATGTCTTTCTTCCTTCCTTCCCGTGAATGAAACCTAAGTCACGGTGTGACGACTCTCCAGCCTCCACTGCCTCAAAACTCGTTCCCCTCAACTGCTCACATTTTTAATCCCACCTTAACAGCCCCTCCTAGAACCAGCACATCAGGAACACAACACCTTATCCTCCCTCCTCACGTGTTGTGATAAAGATAGTGCCAGTGCAAACGTCTGGTAAAGCACGTAAGGTGTCAGACAGTACAGAGCATGCTGTGAAGGAGACAGCATCATGTATTCATTTATGGAATTCCAGACAAAGGGCCAGGAGAACAAAGGAACGTCACTCTTTCTGAGCAGATTACAAGCTAGAGGAGCCCTTCAGATTGCTCATGGCCTTGCACTTAGACAATAATACCTTAGATGATGATTTCTGGTGCGTAAATGGGGCAGGGGAAATAGGATAGGAGGAAAGATGAAGGGAGAGGAAAGGAAGAAGCAGCCACTATCCCAAGGAACTGTGAGTGATGAATAGTGGTTGTTCAAGTGTATGTGAGCATTTTTTAAATTGTGCTCAAATTCCATGCTTGCTCCAGGCAGGGCCTTGCAGCACTGGGGTGGCTGGTTAGTATTCAACAGTTGTAACTCTTTTGCAGGGAAAGTCTTCAACTGTTGTCACTATTTTGTGGCCCAGAATATTCAGCTAGATGGTAGGACTCTAGGAGAACACACACCGTGCTATAATTTTCCAAAGGCGACATGATTATGAAACCCAAGCAGATGGGAAGATGGTGGCAGTGGACATGAAAGCTGTTAGTGATTTCCATTTGTAGACAAAACCATTATTTTTTTTAACAGATCGCTGCCAGAGTTTGATGAATCTGGTTCTCTCTGCACCCTCTGCTTTGCAGAAAGCCCTGTAGCTCTGTCAGACCTTGCAAACAGTTGCACCGTTTTATTTTTGTACATTTGTTTATGTCAAAGGCATTGGCTTGTAGAGTTTCACATTTAGCTTGCCTTTCCTCTCTAATCTGCCATTAATGTATAGTTCCCAACTCTGAAAATTGGACTTCAAAAATAAATGGTGGTGTGATCATCTTTTATTTAAAATATGACTGCACCCCCTCATTCTCTGTCAAGGCCCCCCTTGTTTATGGGAGAGCTTGATTACATAATTACATATTAGAAGTCATTTGTAAGGAAAATTGATTAGTGTCTTTTACAGCAAAGATCTCACCAGAAATAACCCAGTCTCTAGCTGCAGGAGTGAAGCAGCAGGCTGGAAATGGCACAGCAAGTTCAGGAGCTTGTCATCAACGTGTTTATTTCTTGTCACAGGAGGAAATAATTGCCTGCAGAGCAGTGAGGGACCAAATTGTCGCTTTGAACCACCGAGATCCGCAAAGTAAGCTTTAGGCAGTATTGCGGGGTCCTGGCAGGCATTCTCTGGGGAATGCATGAGTTTCAAGTTCCAGTTCCAACACTGCTGATAATGTGTAGGCAAGTCTCTTAGCCTGTCCAAACCTTGGCCACAATCACTGAATGGGAATTCACCACATGGGCTGAATTCACCACAGACGCACGGAAGCTGAACAAAATCTCCAGGCCCAGATGAGCATCGCTCCAGACTCAAAGATTCACAGATGATGTGTGGCTGACTGTCACTCACTGGTCCCTCCCTGGTGGTGACAAGCACCCTAAGACAGTGCCCACTCAGCCTCCACGCAGACACGAGGTTCCCAGGCCAAATTTTCCTTTCTCTTTTCTTTTCTTTTTTTTTTTTTTTTTTTTGCTGCAGTTTTTGGCAGGGGCTGGGTTTGAACTCGCCACCTACAGCCTATGGGCTGGCACCCTACTCCTTTGAGCCACAGGTGCCACCTCTCTCTCTCTCTTGTCTGTGTGTTTCCTTCCCAGCTTCCAACCTCTTTTTGTTTTTCCTGATCTCTGGCAACAGGCAAATTTGCTCTGCAAAAAAGTAAATCCAAATGTTTCTGTGACATGCAACCTTTGTTTCTGGTTCTGCATAAGATGACTTGTGTCTTCTGAGTTGAGAGTAAAGAATTAAATTTAACAACAGTATTAGTCCATGGAAATAATAATAACAATAACAATGATGGTAAGAATGTGTGGCCTGTCCTTCCGACAGTGTGACTTTTCTGAGGTGAAATAGTGTAACTTGTCCATAAACATAGAAATGCTTATTTGGTTTAAAGAATTTTTTGTTGTTGTTGTTGTTGTTTAAAGAATTTTTTAAAGAAACTTTTACTTTGCTTTTTTTGCTCATTTCTGAAGTCAAATACATCATTAAGAAGAAAGAAAGTACGCATAAATAAATTGGAAGAATAGGAGGAGAATTCATGTAAAACAAAGTACTATTTCTTCTTTCTTTTTTTTTTCTTCCTTTCTTTCTTGTTTTTTTTTTGAGACAGAATCTCACTGTGTCACCCCTGGTAGAGTGCTGTGGCGTCACAGCTAACAGCAACCTCAGACTCTTGGGCTTAAGCAATTCTCTTGCCTCAGGCTCCCAAGTAGCTGGGACTACAGGCACCTGTCCCAACACCCAGCTGTTTTTTGTTGTTATTGTTTTCATTGTTGTTTAGCTGGCCCAGGCTGGGTTCAAACCCACCAGCTCCAGTGCATGTGGCCAGCACCTTAACCACTGAGCTACAGGTGCCCAGCCAAAGTACTATTTTTTCAAGCTTTTTAAAGTATATCAATGGTGCTTTAATAGGGATTGCATTAAATCTATAGATTGCTTTGGGTAGTATGGACATTTTAACAATGTTGAGTATTCCCAACCATGAGCATGGTAGGTTTTTCCATTGTTAACGTCTTCAGATACTTCTTTTCTCAGAGTTTCATAATTCTCTTTATAGAGATATTTCATGTCCTTTGTTAGGTAAATTTCCAGATGTTTCATCCTCTTTGGCACTACTATAAAAGGAATAGAGTTCTTGACTATATTTTCAGCTTGACTATTATTAGTATATATAAAAGCTACTGATTCATAAGTATTGGTTTTGTATCCTGAGATGCTGCTATATTACTTGATCACTTCTAAGAGTTTTGGAATCAGAAAAAAAACCTTGAACATTCAATACATTACTCAGAAATAAAAACAAATCAGGAGGTATCATGTTGCCAGACTTCAGGCTATCCTATAATCTATAGTGATCAAAATAGCATGGTACTGACACAAAAACAGAGAAGTAGATGTCTGGAACAGAATAGAGAACCAAGAGACGAACCTAGTCACTTACCATTATTTGATCTTTGATAAGCCTACCAAAAACATTCACTGGGGGAAAGACTCCCTATTTAACAAATGGTGCTGAACAAACTTGCTGGCAACCTATAGAAGACTGAAACTGGACCCCCACCTTTCACCATTAACAAAAATTGATTCTCACTGGATAAAAGATTTAACCTTAAGACACGAAACTATAAAAATACTAGAAAAGAGTGCAGGAAAAACGCTTGAAGAAATCAGCCTGGGAAAATATTTTATGAGGAGGACTCCCTGGCAATTGAAGCAACACCAGAAATATATTACTGGGATCTGATTAAGTTAAAAAAAACTTATGCACAGCCAAGAGCACAGTAAGTAAAGCAAACAGACAGCCTTCAGAATGGGAGAAGATTTTTGCAGGTTATGTTTCCAACAGAGGTCTGATAACCAAAATCCACAGAGAACTCAAACTAATCAATAAGAAAAGAACAAATAACCCCATTTCTTTGTGGTCAAGAGACTTGAACAGAAGCTTCTCTGAAGAAGACAGGTGCATGGCTTACAAACACACGAAAAAATGCTCATCATCCTTAATCATCAGAGAAATGCAAATCAAAACTACTTTGAGATACCATCTAACTCCAGTTAGAGTAGCCCACATCACAAAATCTCAAAACTACAGATGTTGGCATGGACGTGGAGAGAAGGAAACACACCTACACCCCTGATGGGACTGCAAGCTAATATGGCCCTTTTGGAAAGAAGTTTGGAGAACACTCAAGGAACTAAAAGTAGACCTACCCTTCAATCCTGCAATTCCTCTACTAGGTATATACCCAGATGATCAAAAATTATTTTACAACAAAGACATTTACACCAGAATATTTATTGCGGCCCAATTCATAATTGCCAAGACATGAAATCAGCCCAAGTGCCCATCGACTCATGAGTGGATTAACAAATTGTGGTATATGTACACCAGGGAATACTATGCAGCCATAAAAAAGATGGAGACTTCACATCTTTTATGTTTACCTGGATAGAACTGGAACTTAGTCTTCTTAGTAAAATATCTCAAGAATGGAAGAAAAAGAAAAAAGAATAGAAGAAAAAGTATCCAATGTACTCAATACTACTATGAAATCAATATATAATTACCTTCACATTCATCCAAATAATAAAACATAACTAAAGTCTAGAAAGTAGGAGGGAAGAAGAGAGAGAAGTGAGGGGAGTGGAGGGAGGAGGCCAGGAGAAGGGAGGGTATTATGTGCATAATACAATAGTACATTTCAAAACTATTAAGAATAGAGTATAAATGTCTGACCACAACAAATAAGCAAGCGAGGTGATGGTTATGGTCATCAGTTCGATGCATTCCAAAAAAAAAAAAAAATACAGAACAGGAGGAGAAAAAGAAGAAGGGGGAGGGAGGAAGGAAGGATCATTCACCATCGCTCCTTATAATTCCTCCATCCAAAGAGAGCAATTGTTAACACTGTAGAGCATCTTCTATTCCTATGAATGTACAATATAAATTTACAGGAATGGCATCACACTGTACATACTTGTACTATAGCCTGCATTTTTCATTCAACTGTATATCATAAATAATTTTCCACATTATAGCATATTTCTTTGATTACACTATTTGGACAATTCCAGCTGCATCTTATTCCATTGCGCCTATGCTCTATAATCCATAAAAACCCAGGAAGCCTCCCTGTCACCATGTCTCTGCACATACTCACTTCCAGTTCCTTAACATCTCTCTGAAAATGTTACTGCTATTATGAGGGCATAGTATAACCACCATGGCCAGACTAAACACTGTCTTAGAAGACAGACCTGTTGACCAAGATTGCAAATGATACCTTTCCTCCTAAACTTGCTGCTCTCATCTGCCAAGTTATGAGCTCTGCTAGCTGTTGCCTCCACGCACTGTGTCACACTTGTGAGCTTCCAGAGAGCAGCTATGCTGCTTTACTCATCTCCTCCACACCAGTGCTCACCCAGGCTCCAGTCCATAGTAGGCCTCAATAAATATCAGACCAACCGGGCATGGTGGATCATACCTGAAATCCTAGCACTCTGGGAGGCCGAAGTGGGTAGATGGCTTGAGCTCGGGAGTTTGAGATCAGCCTAAGCAATAGTGAGACCCCCATCTATACTAAAAATAGTAAAACTAGCTGGATATTTTGATGAGCACCTATAGTCCCAGCTACTCAGGAGGCTGAGGCAGAAGGATCAGTTGAGCCCAGGAGTTTGAGGTTGCTGTGAGCTATAACGCCATGGCACTATACCCAAGGGAACAGAGTGAGACTCTGTCTCTAAAATAAAATAAAATAAAATAATAAAATGATTGTCAGACTGAACTCAGCTAAACCCTTCTCCACTCACATGCCTAGTCATCCTACTGAAAGTACCAACTCAAAATGCCTCCTTTTTCTGAAAGGATGCATTTTGTTTCTTTCCATGGCAATCCCACAGGGTTATTCCGTGTTCTTTCTGATTTATCACCATAGACTGTCCCTGTCTGCATATCTTCTTCACTCTGCATACTTATTCCCTGCATCTCTCAGAGTGTGGCATAAAATAAACTTGAACATGCAGAGTTGGGTCTTTTTGAAGCCAGCGTGGTCATGTGCAATGTTTGCACTTAGTAAATGCTTGTGGCATTGACTCAAACTGAACAGAATTGGTGCCTGAATTTCCAGCAGCAGAATTGGGTGAACTGCTCCCTCTTTACAGCTAGTTTTATCCTTAATGATCTTACTGGCGGCTAATGATGGATGAGCACAGTATAAACTGTTTCCCCTTCATCACCTTCCCAAACTGAGAACGCCAGCATTTTTCATGCACTGTTGACTCCTTCTCTTCGTACAGAGGCTGTGGTCAGACACAATTTGCTCACAGTGAGTAAGCAATCTTCGTTCTTGAGATGCAATTGGACCTTCCCCTTCAGGCAAGTTGTCATTGACTTCTTCTTGGAGAGACAGACACTGACCATGCAACGCTTTGGGGGAACCATTCGGGACCCTGTATTTAACTGGGTCTGGCCCAGTGAGCTGGAACTTTCCCCCAGACTGAGCCCACCTTCCTCACCTTGTTGGGTGGACTCTTTCATGTTGCTCCCAAAAGAGTTTTACACAAACACAGATTTGTACGGTGGGAAAAGAGATTGTAAATTATTTACACTTTCAAATCAGATTTGCATCCTTTTCAAACTCACCGTTGTTATAAGTTATGTACATGGTAGAGCAAAGAACAGTGAGGGCAAGGGCTGAGGGAGCAGACCCAGACGGAGGAAGACTGTAACTCTTTGCCTTGGAAGAGAGTTGCCCATTTTAGTTTAAAAAAAAGAAATTGTAAGCATTGACTCTGTTTTCCTGGAGAATACTCTTATAAGAACAATGTATTTATCCCCCCAGAGAGAGAAACCAAGGCTCACAGTGAGTAAGCTGAGAGAGCCTCCTCAGAAGGCTGGCACTGGAAGAGGTGATGGCTGAAGGGCAGCAGCCCCAGGAAGAGAAAGAGAAAAGGTCTCCTCCTTTCTACCTACCCTGGCATTATTATAGGTGCCCACAGATTGGAAAGTGAATGAGAAATACCTTTCAGTCAGGAATTAGAAAAAAATGAACATACTGTTTCCATCCCAATCAGGACAGCCAAGCAGGTGTCTACATATAACTTTATGATGAATTGAACCCAAGGCTTAATAGTTTGTAAATCCATATAATAACCTGAGAGCAAGGGTGTACAAGAGAAAAACAGGAAAATAATCTTATGATTAAAGAGCACTCAAACAAAACCACATTCAAAGTCCTTTCACCCTGTCGTAACTTCTGTGGATGGAACACGCAGGGTGTGTGGACGATGAGTTTCCCTGCTATTGTCTCTTCTAGGAACCTGTGGAACATTCCCCCAGAAAACAGGAAGGAACTCCACTCTATAATAACACACGCAGGAGTTGCATGTGGGATCCCACCAGCTGCTCCACAAAGCTGGCCAGGACATCCCCATTTAGCAGGTGGGAGGAAGCAAGGCAGAGGAGGTCACTGACTTTCCAGAGACTTCTAGCTCTGGGGTGAGACCAGGAGGTGGCCCGGGCTCACCCTCTGCCAGGGGTGCTCCCACCGCTGACCTCACACCCCTTCAGTGGCGGGAGCATGCCCTGATGGTCAGGAAACTTTCCCACAACTGGTTACTTTGTGAAGGAAAATAGAAGGAAAATCTAAGACCTGGCATTTGGGACCAGCGTTGGCAGCCTGCCGGCACCGCACCAGGCTGGGGTGCTGGGTGCTAATAATCCCCTTCTCTTTCATCCCCAGAAGACTCACGTTCTGCTTTGTTGTGTTTCTGGCCAGCAAGTCGAACGTTGGCTTTCTTTCACATTAAAGACCCAAATGACTCTTGGTGGCAGCAAGGGAGTTGCAGCCAGCATAATCCAATTGAGTTAATGCCCTTATCTAGGCAGACAGGACTAGCAAGGCCTGCCCGAAGCGGCCAATGACCAGCCATGCAAAGCAGGGCCATCACGTTCTTTCATTTATAATTGTTTAGCTAAAATGGAATGAAATAGATGGAGAAATTTCCTTACTTTGTCATCCTTCCCTTGTCAGAAACAGACTCTAATCCCTGAAGCACGGCTTCAGTTGGAAAAGCAAGAGAACTGATGGCTCAGTCCATGGTTTTGAGTTATACAAGGTCCAGGTCAGGTGACCTAAGCATAACTTAAGGGATTTCTTCCCCATGTTTTTTTCCCAAGGGTAATCTTATCTACAAATGGTTTTCACTTTATATGCTCATTCTAGAATCTTTAACATTCTTTCACTCCTATGTCTATTCCCATGTAGGATTCTTAGACTCTACTCTCCCCGAGTAAGGAGGATGAGAAGTGGGAAGTGGGTGGATGTGAGAGCTCCCCAGGGGTAGGCTAAGGACTTGGTGCTGGGCGAGATGATGAAAGGAAGAAGGACAGATCCAGGAGGACACCTGGGCCTCTCTTCTGGTATCTGGACTTGCCCGCAGACTCCCTCATCTTCTCACACCCAGACAAGCCACAGCCCCGTCCTGCATGAGAAATGAGCAGGTGTCATCTGTTCCGAGTGATCCAGAGGCCGACACGCCACACACCCTGTTATCCTGACTGCAAGAAGAGTGGGGCACGTGTGAGCGCAGATTTGGGGCGGAACAGTATGTAGACAGATACTGGAGCTGAACAAGAAGGACTCTAGGAAAGAAAGCCCCTGTGCTTTTAGAACACTTAAATCCTGTGTTTCTTGGTTAGACGGCCTTGTGTAGGTCAAGGTGAAAATCACAGATTAGCACTGGCTTTGATTTCTTCCTGCCTTGATATGCCCAGTGAGTTTACGAGTTTGAGACTCTTCATGCACCTGTCACTGTGTGCACCTCCTAAAACACCTTAGTTGCACACCTTTTCTTTGGTTTATAAACACATGTGCCAACTTCACATGTCCAAAGAAATGCATCACTTCTGGGACAGGGAGTGGCACTTTACTCTCATAAAAGAGTTAACAGATGCTTAATGAGTGCCTACATATGCAGGCTTGGGGCAAGGGACATATCTCAGAAATGATGAAAATATTGTCCAGTTCTTTCTGGATTTTTTCCATCTGTGCTTCGTAAACTTTCCAGTGGTGCAGGTGGATGTGACAGCAAAAGAAAGCGGATGTATATGGCTGGGAGCACTAGAAGTAGCCTGAAGCAAACACCATAAAAGAAAAACATAAACAATCCAGTGTTTTAGATTAAGCATTCCGGAGATTTTATATCATACTCCTAAAGGTGCATTTGCTTTCATGTTGTAGTGATGGAAGGTTAATGCACTGTGTCCCACGGGTTTATGTAACTCTGGTCACATCTCCATGTGTCCAGATGCAGCCCTGTCTCAGTGGAACACTGACTTGGAGTTTTACATCTTAGAGACCATCGCCCTGCCACACACCTGGCCCAACACAGAGATAGGGCTCAGTCCTCCCCACACTGACGACAGCCATGTTCCCGAACGCTTCATCCACACCCGCCTACTCTCTTTTTGTCAATCTAGCTACAATATAATCAATTTTAATCCATCATCTCTCTTCCTTTCATGGTTTCTTCTTAAACCACTTTTTGGCCCTGTTTTCTGGCTTTAACCTCTTTTTATTTATTTATTTATTTATTTTTATTGTTAAATCGTAGCTGTGTACATTAGTGCAATCAAGGGATACAATGTGCAGGTTTCATATACAATCTGAAATATTCTCATCAAACTGTTCAATGTAGCCTTCATGGCATTTTCTTAGTTACTGTATGTAGGCATTTGTATTCTGCATTTAGTAAGTTTCTCCTGTACCCATTCTAAGATGCACGGTAGGTGTAGCCCCACCCATTACCCTCCCTCCACCAAAGCCTCCATGCTCCCTTCCCCTTCTTTGGTCCTTTCCCCATAGTCTTGTGGTATAGTTGGGTTATAGCCTTCATGTGAAAGCTATAATTTAGCTTCATAGTAGGGCTGAGTACATTGGATACTTTTTCTTCCATTCCTGGGATACTTTGCTAAGGAGAATATGT
>CAUYPK010045764.1:0-14637 GCA_963574355.1 Loris lydekkerianus
ACAAGACTATGGGGAAAGGGCCAAGGAAGTGGAAGGGAGGGGGGAGGTTTTGGTGGAGGGAGGGTAATCGGTGGGGCCACATCAATGGTGCATCTTAGAATGGGTACAGGCAAAACTTACTAAATGCAGAATACAAACGCCTACATACAGTAACTAAGAAAATGCCATGAAGGCTACGTTGAACAGTTTGATGAGAATATTTCAGATTGTATATGAAACCCACACATTGTACCCCTTGATTGCACTAATGTACACAGCTATAATTTAACAATAAGAATAAATAAATTAAAAAAAAGAAATTGGAGAATTGTTAAACCCTATCTCTGTAAAGTTTACTAAAATACAGTATGTTGTACAATACTAATAATTCTTTTTATTTCTTTTAGAATTCTAGTTTTCAAGTCGAAGTGCTTTTTTTCCAAAATTGATTAGGTTATTTTCTTCCACACCCCCTTCAGTGTGGGGATATTATTTTGTTATTCATTTTAATACAGTTAGGTCCACTTTTTATTGTTCATAATACTGATCCCTGCTCAAAGTTTTATTTGTTAGTTTTTTTGTTTATTTGTTTGTTTTTTGTTTTTTGTTTTTGGCTGGGGCAGGGTTTGAACCCGCCACCTCAGGTATATGGGGCCAGCGCCCTACTCACTGAACCACAGGTGCCACCCCCAAAGTTTTATATCTGAAGAGATTAGTATTCTACTGAAGATACTTTAAATGTGACTGTAATGATATTAATAATAAAAGTAAAATAAAAGAACTAAATTCTAGTCAAGTCTTCCCTATACTATATTATTAGTTATTATATGTGTATATAAAATTAAAATTATGTATCATTATATATTATGAAACATACATACCTACTTACTCAAGTGTCTACGTGGGGATGAGAAGAGCAATAGCAATAACAATTATTTATTGATTTTTTTTACCTACTTGCCAGAAACTATTTTAACTCCTTATCCTTTGGAAGATCCTGTAAGTCAGGTGGTAGAATCAAATCCTAAAAACAATATAAGTGATGGGAGTGTGGACTCTGAAGCTGGAGTCCTGCATTTAAATCTCAACTCTCTCTTTGTCCAGAATTGAACAAGCTTACTTGTCTCCTACACTTCAGTTTCTTCATCCGTAAAGTTGGCATAATAATCCTTACAAGGATTCTACACTATTCATGCCATTTTGCAAATGAGGATACTGACATAATGACATTACCATTAGATGGAGCAAAATGAGAGAAAGATACCTTTCACAAACAAATCTACAGCCCTAGCCTGGAATCCCAGTTTTACCAGGAACTGGCTACATGGCTTAAGCAAGACATTTGTCTCCCATTTAAGGTTCCGTTACAGGGAAAAACCAGGTGGATACTCACCTCACCTCCCAACCCCCAAATGCATGCAAACACTAAGCCACTGTGAGGATTAAATGAGAGAAGGAATTGGAAAGCACCCAGCATGAGGCCCTGCACACCAACATGCAGTCAATGTGTATGGAATCTAAATGTTTGTTTTGTGACATTCTCTCCCCATTAAACTCCAATTGAGAAAATGGTGTTTTAAGATAACAATGACAAAACACTGAGTCAGCAAGTGACTGCATTAGCCAAGCATATGTTTGTTTTCTTTTTCCTTTTATTTATTTTTTCTTTTTGTTTTTGTTTGTTCTCTAGGAGACACAATTCTCTCTGAAACTGCAAATGCAATAGCCTTTGCATTTGAAATGTGAAGCCTTTAATAAGAGAATTTCATCTCGTATTTATTTTTCTCCTAGGGATTTTATTTGAACAAGACTTGTATGCACATACTTTTCTATACCTTATCCTTTCTTATGCCTAACCAAACATACATTCTTGACTACCATTTCTTCTACTACTCAATAGACTTTTAATTTCTGTATTGACTTGATTTTAAACTATTTAATTCTTTAGAGATCAGACAGCATTTTAAATATACAATAAAAATAAATGGAGCTCACTTACTCTCAAACACCTCCCATAGTTTCAGACTCTACCTCATAATGTGAAAATTTGCAACCTGAACATGGAAGAGAAACAACTCTATGCTCAATTACTCATCAAGACATGGTAATGACTGCCGTGAGGTCTGTAGACTCCTGTTCAGCCATTCACACTTGACTAATGTCTTTGCCCTACCATGCTGTTTACCTCTTTTATTTTACTCTTGTATTTTATACAACTTTGTCACCCACCATTTGTCATGCACTGTGAATATCATAGAGGTGGCACTTTAGAGTTAAACATTTACTTAGACCTACCAATACATAGTATGTGTACTGAAAACTATTACACAATTGGCATTAGCTACAACAGAAGCACAGAATACAGAGGGTGGACAATTCACAGTGCCCTTCCGATGTGGGGAAGGCTTTGCACTGGAATTGGGTCTTACAAAGTGAACGTGAGTTTTACATGAATAAAATAACTTGAAGTTATAGAACAGACTGCAGAGGAAACAGTGAGGTCAGAAGCATGCCTGCGGAATGACAGCAAAACTAGGAGAAAAGAAGAGTATCTGGGAAGAAGAGCACAAAGGCAAGGGAGAGCACGAAGTTGTTACAAATTGGTATAAGCTGGAGCAGTGACCACATGAGATAGAACTGAATGGGTACCTTACAGAGACAGTTTCCTTTTTTTTTTTTTTTTGAGACTGAGTCTCACTCTGTCTCCCAGGCTTCAGTGCTATGGCATCAGCCTAGTTCAAACTCAAACTCCTAAGCTCAAGTGCTCATCTTGCCTCAGCTTCCTTGGTAGCTAGGGCTATAGGCACCTGCCACAGACCCAGCTAATTTTTAGAGATGGGGTCTTGCTATTGCTCAGGCTGGTCTTGAACTCTGGAGCTCAAGTGATCCACCTGTCTCAGCCTCCAAGAGTGCTAGGATTATAGCTATGCTGGCTTTTTCCTTTCCTTTCCTTTTCTTTTAATGCAAAGGTAGATTTCTACAGGCTTAGGAAATAAATTCTTAATAAATTTTGAAAATTAGTGGGTTTTACATATTTAAATGACAAAGTAATAGTTTATTTTAAAGATTGGAAGTTATTTATCAATATTTTCAATCGTTCAGTCTTTTCTTAACTTTTAGTGTAAAGTCTAAGAGCCTTTACTGTAGACTGTGAAGGCTTCTGTGAACTGCTGCATTTTTACCTCTTAGGTCTCATCTTCTGGATGCCCCTAAACCCCAGCTCCACTCAATCATTCTGTCCCCATTTCTCTCATCTGAGTGTCACTGTATGGGCCCTTGCCACTCCTAGGAACTGTCTCCCTAACTCCAGACTTACCCGCCTTTACAGTTCATAATTATCCCTTTCTGCACAAGTGTTGCCTCCTAGAGAGGCCTCCTGTGAATATCCCTCTGAAGCCCCTTGCATTAGAAAGCACAGTGAGGACCCTCTGCTGGGCTGTCACAGCCCTTGGTGCTTCTCTCACCAAAACTACTAGCTAATTGAATTATTACACTTGTTTGTTACAACAGTTAGGGTGTTGACTTTGTTCATATTTTTATTTGTTTATTCATTCATTTATTACCTCTCAACAATATACCAAGTACTTTCTAAGCCAGGTATTGTGAAAAAGACAGACAATTTCTGCATTCTCAGAGCCCATGATCTAGTGTGAGAAATGAATAAACAATTACAGTAGAGTCTGACAAGTTCTGTGATGGCAAAAGTACACGAAGCTTCAGAAAAAGAATATGTAATACAGGAAACCTTCTTAGAAGAAGGTACTGCCAAGCTGAGACATCTTTCATTTATTCGACAAATACTGACTGCACCCTCACAATATGCCAGGCACAATACCAGATGCTTCTGATTGATCACTGAACAATGGACAAAGAAGCAGGCCTTATGAAACTTAGATTTAATGCAAAAAGATGGCAAAAGAAAACCACAAACAATGAAACTATGTACTCATTAGAAAAGGACATGTCCTATGGATAAAAGATAAAACTGTAGAGCAGGTTAAGGGATAATTACTAAAAGTAATAAGATATTGGCGTTAAAGGAAGAATATATCAAGGGGGCAAGCAGGAAACATATGATACACATCAAGATTATCCAAGTGGCGTTTCATACAAGAAATGTGAGTGGTAAGATAGGGAAGATGGTGGGGATATCACGAGGGGCATAGTCGCGCTCAGGGCTCAGCAAACAGCGGCACTCCATCACCACCCTCCATGAAGAAGGGGAGTAAACAGAACCCGGCGCAAGGGCCATGCAGAGAGGGCTGCCTGTCAGGAGCTGGGATGAGGAATTAGCCACCCCTCAGCAACACACCCATCCAGCGACAGGCAGAGGAACTGCAGCCTGGCCTCACTCTCCTCTCTCCTCTCTCCCTTTGACATAGGGATGCTGCTCCCCACTCACGGAATCCAGCTGGAAGCTGGAGGCCATGGGAATCACACAGCATGAAGCAGCTTGGAAACAGGTGGAGACAAATGGCAGACATCCACTCAGGGAAACACCAAGGAGTTTAATCTTGAGAATAAGAGATTTGTATGTAAGTACAATGCTCAAAAAGAAGTCTTCAATCAAATGAATGAAAAAGGGACGGTATTTGACATGGGGTTATAAGGAGGACTAACAATGCCTACGCTGGTCAAGATGACTAAAGGAGGAGGACTGAGTGGGGAGGAATAAACATTTCTCATGGTTGTCCAAAAGTCCATGTTCGGGAAACAAAATCAGCATTACAGCCCTGCTTAAAATCTGCTGCAAAATATTGCTTATTTGCTTTTTTGCATTTGCATTTAATTGCCAATGTTCTGATTTTGATGGTTATAAGTCTCCTTTATCTGGCTCCCCTTCCTCATTAGAAAGACTCTCTTACACAGCAGCACAAGTTTAGAATTCAGCTAATGCAGTAACATTTAACAAACAATGGTGGTGTGATCTGAGGAAATTTCCCCACATGCCAAGAATAAATGTAAAACATTAAAAACTCAGAGGAAAGAGGAACTAAAGAATGGGCTCTGGTCCACCTGGTTTGGTGACTTTCTAAAAGTCCACATTCGTTGGAAACTGGTAGTATTCATTCTTACTTGAAAAATCAGATTATATCAGGATAGACTCATGGAATCAGAACTATGATGTAGCTGGCAACAAATATACTTTGACAGAATCCAGATGAATCTTTTTTTCCTTGACCCTGCCTTATGACAATGAATAAAGCAAGGAAAATGAAAGTGGTGAAGAAAATGTCAGAGTGAGAACAGGGTGCAAAGCTATTTCATTTTGTTTGAATGCTATGAAAATGGATGTTCATTGACTTCACGGTCAGATTCACGGGTCTGATTTCCTTGGCTTCACTCATTCTCTGCCATGTCATCTTGCCTTCTATCAAAGTAGCTGTATCAAAACTTTGCATCTAGGATATAGCCAGCATTCTACTGCCTTTGCCAAGGCTGAGTGGTGAGTTTGCATTAATTTATGAGACCTTTAATTGACTGAAAATGAGATTAAACATGTCCCTTATCTATCAAACAGGCATAGTGCCATGAAGAGGCTCATGCCCTCTGAATCTCTTTTTCTGTCTGAACTTCTCCCCCCCTGAGGAACACAATCAGAAGAGTAGTTTGAAATCTAGAGTCAACCATAGTTTGACCTGGACAGAAGTCCCAGGGAGTGCTGAGAATCATAACTGGAGGCTGGGCATGGTGGCTCATGCCTGTAATCCCAGCACTATAAGAGGCTATTGAGTGGATTGCTTGTGCTCAGGAGTTTGAGAGCAGCATAAAGAAGAGCGAGACTCCATCTCTAAAAATAGCCGGGCCTTATGGCAGGTGCCTGTAGTCCAAGCTACTTGGGAGGCTGAGCACATGAGGATCGCTTGAGTCCAAGAGTTTGAGGTTGCTATGAGCTATGACACCACAGCACTCTACCCAGGGCAGCAAAGTCTCACGACTCTGTCTTAAAAAAAAAAAAGAGAGAGAGAGAGAGAGAGAATCATCACTGAAAACTTACTGTCATCCAGCTGACTATTGCTGTGTGTTGAGACCCACACCTATGAGGTACCACTGAGGACAGGAAAGGAAAAGACAAAGGAACAATGGCTATGATGAAATAATCAGATGGCAGATGGAAATAAAATCTGAAAATTGCAAGTGGTAGATAGCTGATGAGGGAAAGAACATGCAATTCTTTAGCACAATAACTAAGAAAATGCCAGGAAGGCTATGTTAACTGTGTGATGAAAATGTGTCAAACGGTCTATGAAACTAGTGTATGGTGTCCCATGATCACATTAGTGTACACAGCTATTATTTAATAAAAAAAAAAATAATTAAAAAAAAAGAGAAAAAAAAAGAAAAATATTCGAATTTCAAAACAAGCAAGAAAAAAAAATTCTTTAGCACACATTGGTAAAGATTAGAAATATGGAGCATGTAAAGTATTACTCTAGTCCTTAATATTCTGACTTTAGGGGAGTGTTGGTGGCTGTTATTTGTAGCACATTGTGAACAGATATTTTCCCTTAGATTTTTAGAATGAGATTTTGAAGGGCTGTGGACCAGAGTAAAAGGACTGATGTAGTGTGAAATTAGAGTTGTAAGTGATTAACAAAATGGAAAGTTTCAGCCCTGTAACTGTTAAATGACCTTGCTAGAGTCTATATTCCAAGGTGATATGCAAATATTAACAGCTTACAAGTAGTTAAGCATATCAGATAGACTTTCCATATTACAGTACACAAATTTGATTTCATGCAGGGAAGTTTAAGGTAGCCAGCATTTCTAATATTGCTATTTACCATGTATGTCTTGCTTCTTTTTTTCTCCAAAATCCTCTTTATGCAGCCAAGTTACTGGAGAGGACTATACCCCTGTATTCTAGTTTTGACTCTCTAATGTAATGGAAGTAGACTAAAAGATAAAGAAGTTTCATTAAAAGCTGACAACACAGAATTTGAATATTCATCATGGAAAGAAATTCAGATGGCTGTGGATTAGAGCCACCTAATCCAATTACTTACGTGTTGCTTACATTCTGTGTAGAAGAGGGTTTCTTAACTAAAATGTGCCAGAGGACAGGGACAAGTGTTTATGGTCAGTAAGTATTTACTAGAAATTTATCACACATTAGCCACTGTGCTGGCAGTAGATTTGGCAACATGACATATTACACCTGCCTTCATGGAACTTAAAGGAGAAGACAGGTAATTAACATACAAGCCAATAAGGAAATGAAAAAATAAATTGAAGTACAGTTAAAAGTAGCTCTCTAAAAATGTTTGAAGCCACTCTCCCCCAGACTATCTTCCTCATGCGACAGTCGGAGTGTAAACATAACCAGTGGAATGGAATCACTGAATCATGTGGCAGAGTGCTGGCTATTTATCTGGATGGAGGAATTAGACATGCACATTCATTAGTCACAGGTTAACTGAATCCCGTCTGTGCACCAGGCACTGCAGGAATATTCTTCCACAAGTACAGAAATTTTTCATTGTTTATAACTGTATCTTTTAGAATGGGGTAGGTGCTCACTATGTAATTTAATAAAATGAGTAGACAAATACAAGACACTGGACAAACAATAATAAACCAGATTATGACTTTATTATAACAAATTCTTGGAGGTAAAAGATTTTCACCTTTTGCAGGTGAGAAAATAGGATCTTAAAAAGTTAAGATAGCTGGTTAAGATTGTGTAGTACTGAGAGATGGAGCTAATGCTCCAGGGCTGGTCTGCTTTTGAATCTATTGAGCACACAGGGAGGGCATTAGTCATGGCAGTGGGATTTGGGGAATCATGTTTCTAAAGCAAACCCCAACCATGTGCTCCTTGTATACAGACATATATGTACATACACACATGTGTACACACACACACACACACACACACACACACATAAAATAATTTCCTGTAGCTGTCAAGTTAAGGCTCCAAACCTTTGACTTGACCCTGCAGTCTTCCAGGATCTGGTTCCTGCCTAAGTCTAGCTAGCCTCCTCTCTAATCATTCTTGTCAGCCTCTCTTAAAATTTCTTCACTCTACTACATAATCCAAATTGCCTTCAAAGTATCACATTTCTTACCACCTCCATTCTTTAACACATACCATCCCACTGTGTGGAATGCTCTTCACCCTTTCTTTGGTCTTTAAAATTCCTATTAACCCTCCAACACCTCCATAGCAAGCCTTCTCTAAACCCCAGGCCACCAAAATGCATTCCTCCCCTGTAGGTCTTTACCACATAGCTTATGAAATTCTCAATTTGTTCCTGGTGCTAACCAATCTACTATCATGATTTTGAGCTCTTAGAAAACTAGCTCTGTATTTTCATTGATTCCAGTACTTCACCCACTAAGAAAAATGTCTGCTGTACTAGGTAGGCATCCATTTATTCTTGAATGAACAGATGCAAGACAAGTGAACATATCATAGAATGAATAACCAGGACTGTGGCACCTACAAAGATGGAGGCTTAGAAACAAGATCTGGAACCACTCTTGCTTGACTAAAGTATAAAGAGTCCAGGCCAGTAATCAAAAGTAAGAAATACCCAAAAGGGGTTCCCCACCAGAAGCAAAGGGGAAGTGTCTCTGAGTCCCCAGGCTACAATACGACCTGGCTAAATCCCAGCTGTCAAGTTTGAGATTGTAGGGGAAGGTAGAGAAATTATTTTTATTTGGCATGTTACAAATCAATTGACCCAACTCTGGAGGGGAAAAAGGGATTGAGAATATGGCCATTCATATGGCTGCAACTTTTGTTTTTTGTTTTTCCTCCCCTTCTCTTCCAGGTTCTCTTAAAACCCTGTACTCTTTTGAAGAGGTTTCGCTACAAGCTGAATTGCTGAAAGCTGCACTCAGAGATGGTTTCACTGTCACTAGAATAAATTACTCCTTCATGAATTTTGTACCCAGAGAACATCTCTTTCTCTTTGGAGCTCTTCTATGTATTGATTTTGGCTCAAACTTATTTCACCAAAATAAAAGAGAAAGAAAGCTCCCAATCAATTTTCGTTTTAGTTCAAAGCATATATAGCTTTTCAAAATAGATTTTTTCCCCCTAATGGTGCAAAATACATAAGGTGAGAAAGGCATGGGATTGAGAATTTTGATCTTTCTGAATTTCCTCATTTCTCCTAAGTTCTTAAACAGTGTTGTTAATTTTTCTCTATTCTGGTATGGGTGGCTACGCTTGGCTGCTAGAAGATGCTCACTACCATAATGACAGCTATAACCGTGCAGTAGAACTAAGTTTTAGAACTAATTAAGAAAGGTAGAGACTATTTCTCTTAATTTACCCCATAGGCTGGCAGATTTAGAGCTTAAATTCTGAAGGCTAAGTATATAGCTTCAGGTTCGAGCTCAGCCACTTACCAAATTCGTGACCTTACACAAGATACTTAGTTCTCTGTGACTCAGTAGGCTAGCCTATAAAATGGGACCAGACAGAGTACCTATCTTATAAAGTTCTGGTGAGAATTCAATGAATTAATACATGTCAGCTGTTCAAGACAGGTTTAGTACATATCAAAATCAATGTAATTGCTAGACGTTCATACCATTGAGGAACCCTCCCTCCCCCAATACTTTTCTAAACCATTTTCCCCTTGGAAATTACAGTTCAAATGGAAATGTAGAACATTTATGTTTAGGTGTTATTTAAAAATTTCCCTTTGTAAAGCTATCTAGTGGCCTACTAGCTTTTACCAAAAAAGATATACCACCCTCCATGGATTAGTGAAATAATAAATGGATTTACATACAAGGAAGTCCCACAAAATGATGATGACTAAGAGACTACAAGTGAGAAAAGAGATAACTAAGTTAAAGAAATTTGAATTTAAAATTATTTTGAATCAGTGAATTTGAAATTAGCAAAGAATGTGAGCTATCCATGAAGTTTTCATCTACTTCATTCCTTGTTAAATTCTAGACTCTAAAAAGATATTGTCTAAGCCATTGTACTGGCTCAGAGAAAACAAATGCTTTGAAATTTACCTAAAACTGGCCCAGCATTTTGTCTATGCAACTTTGTTGTGAACATTGGCATACCATAAATCTTCTTACGATAGTAATGTCATTAACTACAATTTAATATTCTATATCAATAGATAATAATCATACTTCAAATAATGATATTTTGGTCAACGATGGACCATATATACAGTCCCATGAGATTATAATGAAGCTGAGAAATTCCTTGCACCCAGTGACATCAGAACCATAATGACACTGTAGTGCAACACATTGTACATGTTTGTGATGATGCTGCTGTAAACACACCTCCTGCACAGCCCATTGTACAGCAGTGTATAGCATATATAATTACATACATTATATAATGCTGGACAGCAATAATAAATATGTTACTGGTTTATGTATTTCCTATGTGTACAGTGTATTTTTAATGTTATTTTAGGGTATACGCATTTCACTTATAAAAATGAAAAGCCAATTGTATAGAAGTATATAGCATATACAATTATGTACAATATATAATACTGGATAACAATAATAATATGTTACTGGTTTATGTGTTTACTATGTGTATACTGTATTTTTTATTGTTATTTTAGGGTATACTCATTTCACTTATAAAAATGAAAAGCTGTCTATAAAATAGTCTGGAAGAGTGGTGCAAGATAGCCAAGCAGAAGCCTCCAGCAATTGAATCTCAGCACAAACACCAAATTCAACAACTATCCATGCAAGCAAACACCTTCAGAACCACCAAAAATTAGGTAAGCAATCATCTTACCTGGCTTTTACACATATCAAGGAAAGACGCACTGAAAAGAGTGGAAAAAAAAAACATCTTGGATTGCCTACACCACCCTTCCCCAACCCTGGGCAGCACTGCACCAGCATGACAAGTGGAGAATTTTGTGTGTCTGGGGAGGAAAAGTGAAGGGATTGTAGGACTTCACATTAGAACTCAATTCCTCTGGCATGGGGAACACAGCACAGGGTAGAATTCTGCCCACAGAGGAAACATTTAGATCTGCCTAGACCAAGAGAAATCCTCCACCTTGAAATCTGAGAGTTCCAGCTAGTCCCACCAATGGCTAACAAAAAGTAATCTGAAGCCTGGACTACATTTCTAAGGCAGTCAGACCCAAAGGTCACAGTCCCTGGGAAATTCCTGCAGCTCAGCTTGGAGCCAGAGGACTTGAGGTACAGGTCACTCAGTGAGATACCAGTGGTAATGGCCAACCAGTGCTTGAGTCATGCCTGGTAGTATAGCTCAGAGAGTTTTCTTCCACTTGGGGAAAGGAAAGGGAAAAGTTCAAAGGACTTTGTTTGCATCTTGGGGACCAGCTCAGCTGCAGCAAAATAAAGTACCAAGCAGACTCCTAAAGCTCTGAATCTAGGCCTTAGTTTCTGGATGATATTTCTGGACCCACTATAGGCCAGAAAATAACATGCTTCCATGAAGGGAAAGACCCAATCCTAGCACGATTTGTCACCTGCTGACTAGAGAGCCCTTGGGCTTTGAATAAACATCAGGGATAGCCAGGCAATAGTAACCATGGGACTTACGTGAGACTATGCTGGATTCAGGTGTGGCCTGGAACTGGTGGACATGATGGAGTGCCCACATCACTATTCCCCAACTCCAGCAGCCCAGCACAGAGAGTGAAGTAGAAACGTGACAGTCTTTGCCTGGCAATCAAGGGAATTCTCCCATATCTTACCCAAGACCAGCAAAGCAGTACCATCAGTACCAGAAAGAGTCATCAATGGGCTTGGGGCGTCCCCAGGGCTGACACAACTGCAGTGACCAAAGACTTAGATCATAACACTCATTGCCTTTGAATACTGGAAACTCTTCCAAGAAAGATGTATTCAAATATGGCCAAACTACAAAGCTTAAATAAATGCCTAATTCTTCAATGCCCAGACCAGACATTGATGAATAACCACAAACATTAAGAAAGACATGATCTCACCAAACTAAATAATATGACAGTGACCAATTCTGGACCAAGGGGAGATAAGTGACTTTTTAGACAAAAAGTTCAAAATGGCCTTCCTGAATAATCTCAGTGAACTTCAATATAGTAAAGAAAACAAATTCGGAAGCCTGTCAGAGAAATTTAACAGAGATCAAAATAATTTTTTAAAAAGGTTAATTCTACAAAAATTTTAAAAAGTTAGATTCTGAAGCTTAAGAATTCAACTAAAAAACTGAAAAATGCATCAGAATCTCTCAACAACAGAACTGACAAAGCAACTAGCTGGGCGTGTTGGCACACACTTTTTATCCCAGCTACTTGGGAGTCTGAGGCAAGAGAATGACTTGAACCCACATGTCTCAAGCAGCTGTGAGCTATGACAATGCCCCTGTACTCTACTGTAGGCAATAGACTGAGACCTGTTTCTAAAATCAAAAGTTCAAAAATAAAAAAAATATATAATTGACCAAGTAGTAAAAAGAATTAGTGAGTTTGAAAACAGGCTATTTAAAAATATACTCAAAAGAGGGGGAAAAAAATAATTAAAAAAAAATCAAGCAAGCCTACAAGATTTAGAAAATAGCCTCAAAAGGGCAAATGTAGGCATTATTGACCTTAAAAAGAAGGTAGAAAAAGAGATTGTTGTAGAAGGATTATTCAAAGAAATAACAACAGAGAACTTTCTAAATCTAGGGACAAATATCAACATTAAGGTACAACAAGGTCCTAGAAAATCAATCAGTTTTAACCCAAACAAAATTACCTCAAGACATTTAATAATCAAAATTCCAAAGTTCACTGATAAAGAAAAGGTCCTAGAGGAAGCATGAAAAAAGAAAAACATAATATATAAACACACTATAATACATTTAACAGCAGATGTCTCAGTGGAAACCTTACAGACCAAGAGAGAGTGGCATGACATAATCAAAGTGCTGCAGTAAAAAACAAATCATCTTAACTGTAGAATATTGTATTCTGTAAAAATACCCTTCAAACGTGAAGGAGAAACAACTTTCCCAGACAAACATAAGCTGAGGGGTTCTATCAACACTACACGTCTTACAAAAAATGCTAAAAAGAAGTTTTTCAATCTAAAACAAAGTATAGTAATGAATAGCAAGAAATAATTTGAAGGTATATAACTCTGGGTATAGTAAGTACACAAATACAGATTACTTTATTGCTGTAACTACAGTACTTAAACACGGTACATAAATAGTTTCATCTTGACTAGGAACTCTAAAAGACAAATCTATCAAAAATAACTACTATGACTTTTTGGTATATAGATAGTATAAAACATATGGATGGATCAACAAAAACTTAAAAAGTGGGGTGGGGTAGAGTGTGGGAATAGAGCTAAATGGTAGAATTTCTCTTAGCTTTCTCTTGTGTGTTTGTAAGCAGAATTGTCATAGATAAAATAATTGCTTGTATTTTTTTTTTTTTGGCAAACCTTATCATGGTAACCTCAAATCAAAAACCTACAACATATAAATAACAAATAAAAGGCAAGAAGTTGAATAATTCCACCAGAGAAAATCACCTTTAACATAGGAAGACAGGTGAAAGAAAGAAAGAGAAGACCACAAAACAACTAAAAATAAAATAATAACATGACAGTAATATGTCCTTACCTATCACTAATAACACTGGATATGAACGAACTAAAGTTACAATTTAGATGGATGGATAAAAATTAAGAGCCAATCATATGTTGTCAGCAAGAGACACTGCTCATCTATAAAGATGCTTACAGATTGAAATAATAGGATGTAAAAAGATTTTCTACGTAAAGGGAAACCAAAAAAGAACAGGAGTAGCCATACTTTTATCAAATAAAATAGATCTCGAGACAATGGGTCAATTCAGCAAGAGGATATAACAATTCTAAATATTTATGCACCCAATACTAGTGTACCCAGATATATAAAGCAAACATTGTCAGAGCTAAGGAGAGAGATCCCAGTTCAACAAATGTTGGAGACCTCACACTCCATTCTCAGCACTGGACAGATCATCCAGACAGAAAATCAACAAAGAAACATTGGACTTAGTCAGCTCTACAGAAAAAACAGACTAATAGATACTTAAAGAATATTTCACTCACTAGCTGAGGAGTACACATCCTTCTCCTCAGCTCATGGATCACTCTCAAGGACAGGGCACAAAACAAGTCTTTAAAAATTAAAAAGAATGCCTTTTGTTCCCTAATTGCAATGACTAAAACTTCCATTACAATGTTAAAGAGCAATGGAGACAGGGTATCCACATAGGGTCAGAAGAGATCAAACTTTCACTCTTCACAGATGATATGATTGTATATCTGGAAAACATTAGGGATTCTACTACAAAACTTTTAGAAGTGATCAAGGAATACAGCAATGTCTCAGGCTACAAAATCAACATCCATAAATCTGTAGCCTTTATATATACCAACAACAACCAAGCCGAACAAACAGTCAAGGACTTTATCCTTTCATAGTAGTGCCAAAGAAGATGAAATATTTGGGAGTATACCTAACAAAGGATGTGAAAGACCTCTACAAAGAGAAATATGAAACTCTAAGAAAAGAAATAGCTGAAGATGTTAACAGATGGAAAAACATATCATGCTCATGGCTGGGAAGAATCAACATTGTTAAAATGTCCATACTGCCCAAAGCAATATGTAATTTTAATGCAATACCTATTAAAGCTCCATTGTCAT
>CAUYPK010045766.1:0-27098 GCA_963574355.1 Loris lydekkerianus
AATATCTCAGTGAATATTTATTAAATTTAATCGAAGTAAGCGCCATTTGAATTAGTGCACTTTTTCCAAAGTAACACAAGTTGATTAATTTTGTTGGCATAAAAATTGGGTTCTTGGGATTCGATGAAGTCAACGAAGGCCATTTTTGCTAGGTCCTGATTGGCAAAGGTTCTACCGGTAAGAAAGTTATTGGAGTGGTTGAAAAGATGATAGTCGGTTGGTGAGAGGTCTGGGGAGTATGATGGGTGGGGCAGAACTTCGACACTCAATTCCTTTAATTTTCGGACGGTGATTTGTGAGACGTTGGACCGGGCGTTGTCGTGGAGCAGGATCGGACCTCTTCTGTTGACCAGTGCTGGCTGCTGCTGACGCAATTTTTGGTACATTTCATCGATTTCCTCACAATAGGACTCTGCTGTGATGGTTTGGCCTGGTTGCAGAAAGTCACAGAGAATCACACCAGCTGCTGACCACCATACAGTAACCATGATCTTTTTTTGGTGGGGTTTCGCCTTTGGGAAGTGCCTGGGTGGCTCATCGGTGTCCAACCACTGTCCTGAATGTTTCCTATTGTCCTAGAGAATCCACTTTTCATCACGTGTGATGATCTGATCCAAAAAAGGATTATTTTGGTTGTGCAAAAGCAATGAAGAACAAACCTCGAAACGTGACAATTTCTGCCGATCATTTAAATCGTTGGGCACCCACTTTTTGAGCTTTTTGACCTTTCTAATACATTTTAAACTATCAAAAACCACATGGGAGCTGACACCCAGTTCTTCTGCCATCCCACGCACCGTTTGTGATGGGTCAGTCTCCACCAGGGTCCTCAAATCCTCGTCCTGGATTACTCCAGATTGACCACTTCGGGGTTCATCTTCAAGGCTAAAATTTCCGGAACGTAATTTCGCAAACCAACGTTGAACAGTGCGTTCATTAACACTATCATTGCCAAATGCCCGGTTAATTTTTCTGGCTGTTTCGGCAGCGCTTTGGTTCAATTTGAATTCGTAGAGAAAAATTGGCTGAAAATCGCTTAATGACATCATATAGTAATAGGCTGAAAAGAATAAAAAAAAAAAGTAGAAAAAAAATGAACAGCATCAATGTATAAAGTACAAAATTCTCCATCAATCAGTATATACCATGACACAGTAGAATAAATATTTATTGAGATATGGAGCAACAAAAACACATGACATTAAAACGGACAAAACGTTTGAAACAACCTTAATACATGAAGAGGATTTACTGCTGACATTTTGTCTGCTTATACTCTGAGTTCCTGAAATGGGTATCAAAATCTCCAGCCTGTGATTGTGGATACTTCTTTTTCTTCTTGTATTCTGTTAGTATTTTCATTATATAATTTTAAGGATATGTTTTTAGGCACATACCAATTTTAAATTGTTTTAAATTTTCACTGAATTGACCTTTTATCATTTTGAAACATTTCTCTTTGAATTTCTTTATTGATCTTGCTCTAAAGCCTTTGTTGATATCTATATAGTGATGAACAGTCTTCACAATGGCTATGGACACTATATATCCTCAATATGAAATTGTCTGTCTAGTAATTCATTTTGCCTTAAAGTCTACTTTGCAGACTGATGGTAGAATAACCTATATCAGCTGTCTTCTGGTTGATGTCTGCGTGGTATATCTTTCTCCATCTTTTTAATGTCTTTCATGTAAGTACTGAAATTAAGTGTACCATATACTAATATTCTATTTATTCTCTTTTCCTTCATTTCTTGATTTTTCTTAAATTAATTATTTTTATATTAATTTCATTTAAATGATTGAATTAATTATTTTTATATTTATTTCACTTTAGTTTCTTAGTATATAAATGTACTTTCTTTTATGATTCCTTTTAGTTGTTAACTAACAATTGCAATTTGTCCTTTCTTTATCAGCAATACTTTATTATCTTTATCATTTCTTTGACAACATAAGACATCTAGTCATTTTAGTATTTTTTTCCAGGAGGCATAGTAATTTTGCATTAAATACCAGAAATTTTGGTGGGAAAATTAAGGTACTAGATATATTTATCTTCCTCACAATGTGATTTACTTTTCTCTAGCAGGAAAAGAGAGTAGAAATAACCAATCCCTGACCAGATCAGGGTTTGAGATGTTCTGGTTCTACAGGGCCTCAAAGCAACTCCACATTATTAGAACCTAAAATCCCCACCACCATGAGCCTGCCAAAGCTGCTGTTCAGTTGTTTTCCAGGCTCTTACTCCATTCATAAGTAGCTTAAGAACCAGAATGCCCCAAGGAGAAGTTGTGTGCAAAGTGTAGGACACATTGCTTCGTGATTTACTTTTCTTTGCATCTTTGTTTCTCAAATCTCAGCTGCCTTAGTAAATAAACGTAATTCTCAGTTTTGTTTGTTTCCCTAGTACATTGATATTGCAACAGGCTCCAAGCTACTTTCTTTTGGTGCCAAGAGACCCCAGATAGACAATTCTCTGGGTGGGGATGAGATATAGAAAAATATAAGCTCTACTCATTGCATTTTTCTGTTATCTTGGAGCTTATGGACTCAGTCCTTCGAGTCCTAGTTGTCTTGGTTGATCACTGATAACTTTCCTAGGTACACCAACACAGTAAGCAAACATTAAAAATAATATGCTTTATACTAATCATATAGCAATTACATTGCAAAAATTTGTGAGAGTACCCTAAGCTTATAATTTTGATTTAAAATGATACTAAATAGTATATTTAATTCTACTATACCACTCTCTTGGTAAACTAATAACATTTACCAAAAAAAAAAACTATCCAGTTGGAATGTTAAAAAACTTTTGCTCCCACATACTTTACATTCAGGTATGGTCTGAGCGAGAATATTTTAATGGTAGGAATACTGGGGAAGTATTACTCATTGCTAGTATTATTTTCCCATTTGCAAACTACACTGAATAATTGATTAATACTTACAATTTCTTTAGTACCTGCTTTGTGTAATATATTGTATCAGGTGATTTATATACCTAAGGTTATTTAATCCTTACAATAAACTCTCAATGTAGATGATGTTACTCCAAGTAACAAACAGGAAAATTGAGGTTTAAAGATGCTTAGACATGCTACAGTTAAGATAACCCAATAAATTGTAGATTACATGCTTATCAGCTTTAATAATTTCTTCTTAGCATTTATATCAGAACCTGGTATAGCAGGGACTTAATAAGTGTTTGTTAAAAGAAGAGAATCTCTTCTGTCATAGAGGCAGAACTTAAGAATACTATTTATAGGAATATTTAAGGGAGCTCCTTGATGAAAATTCATCCTAAAGAAAAGAGGCTCAGAGGATAACACTAGCACAAGGATAAAACTTTTATCATCAGGAGGAAAGTTTATTCTGAACTTGTGCAGCACTTGTTTGTCATCTGGATTTATCCCTGATCCCTGAGAAGGCTGACAGCTAAGCCTGGTTGAGGTTAGGGACTATGAATAGAAAATGAAAGATATATTTTATGAAAAATGCTATAAAACACAGTGGCATTAACAACACTGCTCCAAGACCTAGGTAGAGAATTGTAATAGTAAAATCAGCAGAATGACAGTGTCCTTAATTTCCCTAGGAGTAGCATAGCTTCTGCTACTCAGAGGTGTATAGAGGAAAAATGCTATTTCGGTCCTGAGAATCCCAGGAAAAATTAATGAGTATCAGCAGTGTTAGCAGCAAGCCCTCAGAAGAGACTGCTTCATAGGAATTTTGTGGTAGAGACCCATCTTTGAGACACCAAAGACAATGGTCACATTCGTTCATTTACTAATACTTACTGGGCATATATAATGTATATAATTCTGCATTAGTTGCTGAGGTACAACAATAAGGCAAACAATATGCCTGTTTCAGAGAGTTTTTACTGTGAAAGAAAAGAAGTCAGCAAAAACCTAAAGGTAATTACTTATTGTGATAAGTGCTATGAAGAAAAAAAAATTTTAAGTATAATGGGATAGAGAGCAATCAGGGGCAACATTAGAATGCCCAGGAATGCCTCTCTCCAAGAAGATGATAGCTAGATGCTAAGAAAGTAGCAGCTAAACAAAGATTCAGAAAAGAGCATTTTCTACAGGAGGAAGAAGAAATGAAAAGAAATTCTTTGCCACAGTCAATTACTATAATAGGTCCTATAATAGGACCAGGCCTTCTGGAAAAAAGTGTAAATGAGCTAAGGGTGGAGTGACTAGACATGAGTTCAGAGCTACATAGAAACTAGATCGCTCAGGACCACATAAACCAGGGATCAGCACACATATTTTTCTATAAAAGGTCAGATGGTAAATATCATAGGCTTTGCAAGCCAAATGGTTTCTGTTGCAACTACTCAATCTTCAATTGTAATGCAAAAGCAGCCACAGACAGTATATAGGTATAAAAGAATGAACCTGGCTGTGTCCAAATAAATCTATTTACAAAAGCAAGCAGTGTACTAAATGCTACCTGCAGGCTAGCTTGCTAGTCCCTGGTAAGATCCATAGTCAGGATGGTTGGATTAGTCTAAATGCATTGGGAAGTCTTTACAAGAGGTAGTTTTGTTGCTGCTACTTTTTTGTTGGTTTGCTCGCTTGTTCAGTAAGAGAGTGTGATACATATTTCCAAGAGATCCCTCTGGTTGCTATGAGGAGAATGGATGGGAGAAAGGACAAGAATGGAAGCAGAAACAGGAAGTTATTACAGTGTTCAGTCAAGACAGAAGGTCTCTTGAATTAGAGCAGCATAGAGTAGACTCAGAAACCCAGCATATAAATTGGTAGAAAAAGGGAAACAACTAGGCGATGGATTGCACTTCAGAGACGAGGAAAATACACAAATTAAGGATGACTCTTAGGTAGTGGCATTTAATGATGTAGAGAAGTCTTGCTGTTAAGCAAGATTAATAGAAAACAAATATTCCACTTTGGATATATTTCATGATTGAGGTGCCTGTTAGACACCCCAGGGAGAAGTCAAGTGAAAAGTTGGCTATGGAGTACAGAGAAGAGGCCTAGGTTGGAAATAATAGGTTATGTCATTGCTGATATTTACCTGATGTTTTACTTGCAAAGATGTCAGTTCTGCATAGTTCTGTCTATACACATGTTTGATTATCAGGCAAGGGGAAAGTTTAAGTGAAAGTAAATGAGTATAAAATCACAGAGATCAACCTGAGGGGCACCAACCTTTAAAGCCCACATGAGGAGGAAATGCCAGCAAAGGAGACTGGAAAGAAGCCAGTGAGTAAGAAATGAGATTTGGAGGGTCTCGTGTCATATAAGCCCCACGAAGAGAGTGTTCCAAAAGAAAGTATGTCAGACGCTGCTGAAAGGTTAATACGAGGAGAGAGGACCAGGACTACTCATTGACTTGAGCAGCATGGAGATCACTGATACTAGAACTGGGTGAAACAGAAACAGGTTGGAATGAGTTGAAGAATGAATGAGAGGCAAGGAAAGCAGCACTGGGTGTAAGACAGTTCTTTTGAGATGTTTTCCTGTCCAGAAACTGGAGGACAATGGAACTTAAAGTTTACTTATTTCTTTTAAGAGAAGAAATACCAAAGCATAGCTTATTTCCTCTATAAATGACTTATGAATGAGGGCAATGTGGATGATGCCAGAGCAGCAGATGTCCGAAGGCAGGAAGTAGTTAAACAGGTGAAAGTGCAGGGCACCAAGAAAGAGCCCCTGCTAAATGGAGCTGGGACTGGCCCACCTGAATAACAGATAACTGGATTTCAATTCTTAACCATCAGCCCTGACAGATGACGTTAGATATGTCATCAACAGAAGGGTAAAGTAGTTTAATTTTAACATAGAAAGTAAAAGGAAATGATAATTCTGAGAGAGGTTAAAATAGGACCAAGGAACAAAGAATTTGAAATGCATTGTGAACCTGCACACATTGGTTCCAAGATGAAATAATCAAAGAGTTCAAAGGATTCTGTTCCATAAATGTAGACAGGGAAGAACTCCAGGTTCTGGATTCCTCTGCTTCTTTGAGATGAGAATATGAATGGATAGTTACTAAACAAAAATGTATTTCGTTTGTGGTAAAGGAGGAAGAGGAGAGAAGTAAGAGAGCTTTGAGATTCTAGAATGCGATTTATCCTACTGATACAATATGTTATCAACTGAGAGTCTTTAGTTACTGATAGGGCCCCACGGGTTATTTAAATAGATTCATAACATCATACCTGTTAATAATAGGCCCTGTGCCAAATTTTCCTAGAGCTCCCTCACTTACCCTGGCTCCATCCTTAGAAGACTTTACCTCTCATTATCAATAACTAAGGGGTTGGTACTTATCTCAGCAGGGGACATATGATCCTACCTATTTGTACTGTGACTTTTATCTCTAGCATCCTTCCTCTCAACCATCTGTGCAAATTGAGCAGGCTGCCACTAAGATAAAGTAGCTCTCCCTTCTGTATGTCCTCTAAAACACCCCACCCCAGCTATAAAATTTCTCAAAACATCTACCTACTACCTTGGTTTGAAGGCACGTAGGCATATCTTCCTCACAGAGAAATGAGGCAGAAGTATCACAAGCACAGGGGCAATGGCAATGCGTAGGACGGGAATCAAACACCGAACTGGACAATAGGAATGTGTTTGGAGAAGAGCAAAGCAGTCCAATTTGGCACACATATGTACAGCACCACAGGGTGAAGGCTGGGCCAGGAAAGGACAAAGAGAAATCAAGATTATTATGTAGGAGATGTTAGGCCAGATCACCTGGTTTAGAAGAATACCATTTCTCTATGTGAGCTTAAGCAAGTTTAATTCAACCTTTTTCTCTATGTGAGCTTGAGCAAGTTTAATTCAATCTTCTGTGTCTTGGTTTACTCATCTGAAAAATGGGAGTAATAATAATATCTAATCTCTAAGGTATTAAATGAGTCAATAGTTTGAAAGTGCTCAGAAAAGTGCCTGACCACAGTGAATGTTCAATAAAAGTTAGCTGCTTGTTGGAAACTGATGTCTTATTTTGGCAAAAGGGGGTGGTGTGGCTGGTTCCCTGGACAAATGTTTGCATTTTAGTGACTAACTATAACTATCTTTGATGTCATCAAAGCATAAAGGGTGCATACTGCAAACTATTCCAAATTGGTCCATGACTCTTTCAACAGAGAGTGGGAGGATTGGCTGAGTCACAGGAAATTCAACAGATTAAGCCCTAGAAAAGAAGTTCATTAGCATCAAGCTGGCCCAGCATCGGTATAGGAAGGATCGTGCCTTCTGACTGCAGTTTGACACTGTTTGCAAAGCTTGACAGTAAGATTTCTTCATTTCCTACTGAATATCTTTTAGAACAACTTTTATATGGGATACAACCCAACCAACACTTAAGTTTTGTTACTTAGAAAATAAATTTAAACATTTTAGATAATATCAGTGGTTTTATAGAAATGACGTTTAGCCCATTAGCCCAGGTTGATAAATTCTAGTCTAGAGAGACAGAGACATGATGAACTTTTCTGTTGCAATTGAATCTTTTAACCCCTGAGATGATCCAGTGACACTTGCATGAGAATTTTAAAGTAAGATTTGTTCATTGTTAGAACTTGAATCTATTAATTGTGGCCAAGACTTTTAAAAACAATGTGTATATAGGGCAGTGCCTGTGGCTCAAAGGAGTAGGGAGCTGGTCCCATATACCAGAGGTGGTGGGTTCAAACCCGGCCCTGGCAAAAAAACAAAACAAAACAATGTGTATATAATATGTACAGGTATATAGTACTAAAATTAATTCCATAGAATATCCAAAAGCCAAACATCAGACAGCCATCAGTTTGTTTATTGATGAATGAAGTAAAATAAAAACTGATGTATTTTTCACTTTATCCTATATCTTATTTCTAAATTTGTGATTGGAATAAAAAAATGTTCATGCATGATTTGATTGCCATACACTAATAATTCTTACAAGTTAACTTATGACAATAAACCACTCACTGGGTTTATATAATTCAAATGTTAAACCAGTAGACATAAAATTTATCTAGTGACAGTTAGGTTTCTCCAAAAGTTTTTATAAAAGAGAGAGGGAAAAAAGGCAGGAGAAAGACAGACAGAGGGAGGAAAAAACAGGCAGGTAGGGAGAGAAGGAAAGAAGGAGAGATGAAAGGATATAAGTAGGAAAGGGGCACTAGAAATATATTTACACAAATTTCCCTGTCTCACGGATCTTGATTGTTGCTGGGTGGGAGGGCCAGCTATTATTTGCTGTCAAAGTCATATCTGCCTGCCTGATGTCACGTGATTCCTCTGTGATTGCAAAATCCTCCAAACAGAATGTCATTTAGAAGCTAATGAATAACTCCATGAAGTATAAGAAAAAAGAAAATTGTTAACTGTCTCCTAATATTTGTTTGCTCTGAAACACATTTTTTCTTTTATTATTATTTTAACAAGGGGTCATGCATGTTACCTGTTGATTAAAGTATGAATTTGTCAGCATTGCTGTAAGAAGAGGGAGGTCAATATACTCTATTACCATAAATCTTTGCAAAAATACACTGAGATAGATTACGCATCATAGTCAGCAGTGATGAATAACAAATTCAGTGGCAGGTCCATTAGCATTGTGCCCCTGTGTAAGAGAAAGGGAAGGAAGGGAAATGCTCACCCAAAGCATCCAATTACAAGAATTTAAACAAATAGCTGGAAGGCACAGCTTAAACAGGACTCTTGCCAAAGTGTGTTTTCCATAAATTATCAGATTTTTTAAAATTATAAAAGAAATACTGACATTTAAAAATGTATCAAATGAAAATATCCATAAGTCCCTTAACCTTTTAATTCAATGTACTATTTTTCACATTTGGGTTTTGTGTTTTCAAGCCCTGTGCAGGTCTGGCACCACCCCAGCTATTCTAAGCTCCTGACTCGAGCCTTCCATTAGCCCTCTCCTGAATCCCACAGGACCGAATATTGGAGAGCTGTTGTTCTAAACTCAAGGATTCTGTATCTTATGATGATTTTAATATGATTTGATATTATTTTAATAACACACAATTTCTGGAAATCAGGGAGGCCCAACTTCCTACTTAGTCTAATCCTCACTTCTGTAGAGACCTAACCACCTCTGGTGGAATCTCTTGGGTTTTTAGGGTTTCACAGTGCTTCCCAGTGTCCGCCACCAGAGGGCGCCATGGTCCCCAGCTGAGCCAGCAGGCTCTGCTCACCAACCTCTGTTCAACAAGGGGTAAGGGTCTAGTTTTAATCTTCCTTGATTTTCCTCTGGTTGATATTCCAGGAAAAATATTCCTCCTGTGTCTGTTCCTCTCTCAATCTCTGCTTCACACATCTGAAACCAAATGTTCTTCCCCATCGTTCAGTTTAAATGTCCTGTGAGCAGGAAGTTATGCAGATGGGTGTATTGCCATAGTCCCCAGGACTGACTGTATAGGCTGTTACCTTTTTGACTATTTTTTTTTGTAGATGGCTAGGTTTTCTTATTTCCAATTTTCCTTACCTTAATCCTCTCTTAATATTTGTGTGCACAAGGCTGGCATTGCACACTAACCCCTCATGAGAGCCATCTTTAACAATTACAATCATAATGGGTTGACCATACTATATCATTTTATAGCTTAGTAGATTGTTTTAAAAGTTAAAGTTGCTTTATAATAGTTCATTTGAATGATTATATAACATTCTGTCCATTTAGAATCACCACTTATATTACCATTTCCATTGCTAAGGCATAAGGTGTTACCTCTACTTGTGAGGCTATAATGGTGTAGAGCACAAAATCTACAGTCTGATGCTAGCTGCTCAGTGGAAACTTACTTAAGCATTTTGCTCCTCTTTTTCCTTATTTTCAAGATGAGAAAAGGGCATTTGTGAGGATTTCATGAGTATGTGAGGCACTTAAAACGCAAATGTGCGTGGCACAGGGTAAACACAATGTAAGGGTTGGGTATTGGGACTATCATTTCACTTTCACTACATAGAAAAAAATTTAAGACACATCCCTATGTATCTTGTGCTTTAAAATAAATTCAGAACATATTCTTCAGAACATATTCTTCAGAACATATTCCACATTTGCTCAGTCAAGAGAAGACAAATTTCATGACTTTTCACCTGTAGCCAAATTGCTTCCCCAAAAGGCTATGTTCATGTCTAGTATATTAATAAACAAGTGTCAAATTGACTCTTAGCCATTTTTTCTATGTTGTTGATTAATGCTACATTAAATTTTTATTTTTAATCCTTTGGTTATTGGCAAGTATGAATTTTTAACAGGATGTTTGCTACATGCTACATAATTTATGTTTTTTCCTAAGTAAAATATACTTTTTATTTAATCTTGTGTAGAGGCCTTCATAATATTCTGAGCAATAGTATAAACAATGCCTCCTGCTTTTGATAACACAGAATTAAACTTAGAATTAAAGAAAAATGATAAGATTGGCAAATTCATTAAAACTTGGATTTTTTTGGTCTATACAATAGAATTAGAGGACATACAAATTTCCAAAGAGCACATAGGTGACTACTTGTGTCTCCCTCTGAATCAGTTAAAACTTAAGTTACTGACTTGTAGATCAATTAATTGCGTGTACTGATGAAGAACAGGAAAATACAGGAAGACAACAGTCTGCTTTTTGAAATTATAACAATATGAATTATTTGTAGTATTTTGGGAGCCTAAAATTATATCAATTAATTTTTATGTTAATAACTCATGTTGATATGAAATCCCTATTAATTATCAAATATCAAACATGTACCAAATATTGCGCTAAATGCTCAACATTCCTTATCTCCAATCCCCCTCAATTCTCCACAAACTAGGAATTTTTTCAGATGAGGCAATTGAGAATCTGAGTCTGTAAGTAACTTGCTCAAGACTGAATGAATAGGAAGTGTGCATAGAATAATTCATTCTTCAGTAGGAGCTGCTGTTTTTTAAGGTAACCCACTGTTGTGGTTTGAGTGGGTTCCCACCAATGCCCTTGTTGAAATCTGATCTGCTGTGTGGCAGTGTTGGGAAGTGGGGCCTAGAGAGGAATGTAGGGTTATTCGAACCTGTCCTTCATGAATGCCTTAGTGCCCTTCTAGGGGTGGTGAGTTCTCCTGGAAATGGATGACTGTACACTGTTATAAAGCTGGCTTCCTTTCGGGGGTGGGGTGGGGTTCTGCCTCTGTGCAAAGACCCACTTCTCCCTGGACATTCTCCACTGTGTCGTGGTGTAGCAAGAAAAGTCTTTGACAAAAGCCAACAGGTGAAGGTGCCACCCTCTTGCACTTCCCAGCCTGCAGAACCATAAGCTTAATAAACTATTATTTTTTCATAAATTACCTTGGGTATTTTGCTGTAGCAACACTAAATGAACTAAAATACCCACAAATGTTCATTTAATTTAAGTAGCAAAAAATGATATGAAATGCTGTCTTGCTACTGAGGAAAACTGTAGTTTATTTTCTGTCTCTCTAAATCGAGTTTAGGGTATTTATACAAGACAAAATAGAGAAGTATCTATTTTTCACCCTGTAAAACAAAATTATCCTTCTTCTTTTGAATTTTGTTTTTTATTTATATTGGATGAGCAAGCTAAAAGTAAATTTTCATAATCATCTCATGCTCTGTTACCTCCAACACTATGCCAATTTAATTTCAAGTTTGAGAATTTATTTTCTTTCATAACTTCACTGTGGACCTGACACAGAGGACTAAAGATGTAGTGTTCATTACTGTTTGCTCTGGATAAATTAATCCCTAGGAATTACTGACTAGTTTTCCAGGAAAATGTGACGATTCTGAAAATGAGCACATATTATCTATAGAAACACAGGAAATAAAAATCTCACAAGACTTGAGAGCTAGCCAACTATTAGTTTTACTCATTCATTCATTAACTTGCATTAACTATAAGCATGGTCACGGACTTTAAAAGGACAGAGAGACAAACTTGAAACAATCTCAGATCCCTAAGAACTCTGATTTCTATGATAGGAGACAGATACAAGAATAAATACTTACAAGAATGTGTTGTTATGGAAACATTGAGAAGAAAACCAAACTCAGACTTGATTACAACCATGACCCTTTTCCATGGCTTAAAGCCAAATCGCACATAAAGAGAAAGCTTCTGAGCTGCACTGGGGATTCCTTCACTTATTCAGTGTTCCCAGAATGATGTAACAAGGCCCAGGTATTCCCACCTAGCTACATGTATTCTTGTGAAGAATAGATGTATGTACAAGGGACTTAGGTAGAATGTAGAGAATCTCCTGATAAAGGCACATTCCACTCCTCAGTGTTAATAACTCACGTGGGGGAAACATTCCTCTTGCCAAATATAAATTCTTCCCGGAGAAAGCATACCTTCACTTTGTCTTCACAGAAAGGTTTGTTATCATTCCTCACTGACTTGACCACAATTAGGTTTTCTTCTCAATAGGGCCGTAACTATGGAAACAGAAGGACTTAGGATTTAAGATTCTGGTGATGGAAACTAATATCTACGTACTGACTTTAATGGGAATGATCATTTAAAATTTGGAATGTGAACGCAACTTGGGTCTCAGTGGAATATAAAATTTCATCTGTAACGAAATTCTTGGAAAAATAAATCATACATATGAAGTGATCTGGCAGAAGTCTCATTAGCTTGTCCATAATGATTGTATAAACGTTTCATGCTTTAAATAGAGAAAAAAAACACAAAACCACAAGACCATTGCTTATGCTATGTCACTGGGAAAAAACAAAAGAGCCTCTCTCCTCCTTCTCACTCCTAATCCACTGCTCTTTCCTGCTTCTTTGGGGGGTTATCTAAGGAAGCTAATCTCACATTCTTTCGATTGGTACCTTTCTTTCTTTCTTTCTTTTCTTTTTTTTTTAATTTTCCCTTGAACTATTGGGAGGTTTAAAACTCCAGCCAGTAAACAGCTTTATCCCAGCAGCATTTTAATATTTTGTTCCTGATTAAATATAGAAACAAAAACACAAAACAAGAAAATTTATTGGAATCTACAATATTCTGTAACCTTAAAATGGCTTGAAATATTTTTTTATAAGCAGCATCTAACCTATCCTGAAATAGCCCTAATGAGGGTGCTGGCCTGTTATTTGGGCTCACCTTCTGTTTGTTCTGTTGTTTTCTGAGATTAAAGAAGGAAATAAACCTCTGATGATTTAGTGTATTTTCACAGGCAGCTGGGAAGCTTTCCCTGCACATTGCCTCTGAGCAGATCATGCTTAATCTCTGAGCAGAGAACGAGTGTTTCACACTGCTGAGCAGCAACCTGTGGGTCTGAATAAAGACTGGTCTGGATGGCTCCCTGAGAGATTTCTATCCAGTCTCCTCAGTTCCACATTGATGGATTTGTGTGAAAGAGCCTGACTGGCAAAGAAAGAAGCTATTTAGGGGAACATGGAAAAACACTGTAAAATGATCAGCAGTGTAAGAGAACTATCACGAGGCATTCTTTTCTTATCACGGAAAACCAACGTGAACCTTGATTTACTGTAACAGACAGTAGGAGTTTTCCAAGAAGAGAGGGCTGTATTTGCCCACAGAGAACCTCAGGCTGCTTGATGACTGTAAGTACCGGGAATTCAAAGGGACTTTGTCACTATTACCAGTTTTGTTAGAGAAAGATGTCCCTGGTAGAGAGCAGATGGCATGTTTGAAGGAGAAGCTTAATATGCCAAAAGGTTAGTATGCCAGCGAGCACTGCGTATTGATCTGCAAGATCACTAGAGAACTAGCTATGAATATTGATTTGTGAGTGGGAGGAAGAAGAGCTAGCTCTAAAGAGGAATTTATAACTCTCTCTAAAGCACCTGAGAAAATCAAAGCAACTTGAAATGCACATCCAATATAGGAATTATTTTAATTCCATTGGTCTCTTCCATTCTCTATCTAAAAATAACCAGAAGAAATCCCATCTGTTTGAAATGTGGTACAGAAAATTAAAAACATGAAACATTAGAAACCAGTGTTTAGTTAAGAAACATTTGCATACAGAATTAGGAAAAATTGTGCTGTAATCACAGGAAGAGTAAAGAAAGGAAATCTGAAAAAGGTAACAGCCAGATCTTGCAGGAGCAAAACCAAACCGTGAACTCAACCTATGGTCTTTGACATGTTTCAGTTTCCTTACATGATAGCCTCTGTTTTTAGTTTTGGCCCTGTCTTCTTCAGTACCCAAATGGACTTCAAATGCAAAAAGTAGAAAACAAATTTGATGTAACTCTATTACCAATTATTGGGCATAACTCTATCATCTCTACTTGAATCTCTGATGTTCTCCCATGAAGTAATATAAGGCTCTTACCATCAACAAATCTTTCTTTGAGGGCATGAACTTTAATAATGTAAAATGGTTGGGTTTATTAAAACTGAACTTCCCTAAAGGCCAAAAGCCTTTCTCATTATTAGTTATTAAAATTAATTTAACAATTCTGGGTACATTAAGTTACATAAAATAGATATAAAGTGTGTGCTCCTAAACACACATACATTAAAATCTAGGAGGAGAACTCAACTCTGATGCAGAAAAATCAATCTGAGAAATTTTATTTAAATACACTTCCAAGAGTAGTTTTGCTTACATAATGTTAAAATCTAAATACAGGCTGTGAGAGAAGATTCTGTTCTAGACGAGTCTCCTGGGTGTGTAAAAGGCCATCTTCATGTTCTCTGGTGTTCTCCCTGTATATGTGAGTCCATCTCTAAATTTCCTCTGTTTTATGAGGAACCAATCATAATGGAGGGAGCTCATCCTAATAATCTCATTTTAATTTGGTAAAGAATCAATTCTCAAATGAGGTCATATTCTGAGATACCAGGAGTGAGGAGTTCAACATATGAATTTTAGAGATACATAATTGTACTTGTAATAGCACATAATAGGTATTCAATTTCTACAAGTGAAACAACCAATTCATTTTTGGAATAGAGTATTTATAACATTTAGGTAAACTTGGAGGTTATGGTTGATTAATTTATTACATTTGTGGCAAAGGGGTCCACTTTTCAGTTTATTCATAAATGTTCTAGACAATATGTGGATTGAAAAAAGGTATAGAACAGTGGTTCTGAACCTTCCTAATGCCTCCTAATGCCATGACCCTTCAATACAGTTCCTCATGTTGTGGTGACCCCCAAACATAAAATTATTTTCGTTGCTATTTCATAACTGTAATTTTGCTACTGTTATGAATCATAATGTAAATATCCAATATGCAGGATGAATTTTCATTGTTACAAAGGGGTCGTGACCCACAGGTTGAGAACTGCTGGTATAGAGAATTATATAGGTACATAGATCCTTGTAATGATAGAAATGGTTCTCAAATTTATAGATGTACATATTATATATTTCAAATGTTTTATTATTTTTTATACTTTAAATTAATGCTGGAAAATGTTTTTCTTAAGTTTGTAAGCCTTGACATATTTATTCTTTACTAACTATATTTCTTTAAACATTTAGAAACAAATGACTAAGAAATATGAAACTTTTAATTTAGTCACCAGAGGGAGCTATAAGTCACTGTACGTAATAATGTTAAAGAGGTGACAATATTGCAAAAATCATAGACATTAATAGAAACTAAATTTATAAAAGTGAGAAAAGCAGAAATACAGTTGTACCAAGAATAATCCAGATTTGAACAAATTCTCCTAAGTGGCAGGTATAGAACATTCCACCCCAAAACAGCAGAATGCACATTTTTGCAAGTGCACATAGAACATTTACCAAGGTAGACCATATTCTGGGCCATTTAAAAGCTCCCTAAGAATAACAGCAAAATTCAAGATATGCAAAGTTTTTTCTCTGGTCACAATAAAATTAAAATCATAAGATAAAAATGCCCTTAAAAATTCCAAATTATTGGGCGGTGCCTGTGGCTCAAAGGAGTAGGGCACCAGCCTCATGTACTGGAGGTAGCAAGTTCAAACCCAGCCCCGGCCAAAAACTCCAAAAAAAAAAAAAAAAAAAAAAAGGCCAGAATTAAAAAAAAAAAAATTCAAATTATTTAGAAACAAAATAACGTTCTTTAAAATAATTTATGTGTTAAGGAAGAAATCAAAAGGAAAATTGCAAAGTATTCTGAAAATGTAAATTCTACATATCATAACTTGTGGGATGCTGACAAACTGGTAAATATGTAGAAATTTATAGAATAAATCCCTTTATTTAAAAAGAAAATGGTCTCAAATCAATGATCTCTGATTCTACCTTAGGATTTTAGATAAAAGAAGAACAGACTAAACTCCAAACAGGCTGGAAATAACCAAAAATATGAAAGTGAGATCAAAACCTAGGAAAAGACAAGGAATTCAAAAAAATAAACAGAATCTAAAGTTGCTTATCAGTAAAATTGATAAACTTCTAACTGGATAGATCAGTTGATCAGAAAAGAGGGGAGACAAAAATGATCAAGACAGGAGCAGGAGTGATGACATCACTATAGATTCTACAAGGCTGCTCACAATTAAGCTAAAGATGGAAGTCCAGTTTTTCTAACCTGTGAATTAATGAAAGGATACCTCTGTGTGGTAACTGGTCTTCCCCTAAGCTTTACAGGCAAGGTTTGAAGCTCTCTCCTGGAGCCTCTATTGCAGTTTTTTACTTACCCCATTGTATTCTAACTATCTCTGTGTCTGTCTGTTATAGTCTGAATATGTCTCCCAAAGTTTAAGTGTTGGAAATTTAATCCCCAATACAACTGTGTTGGGATGTGGGCTAGTAAGAAGTGATTAGGTCATGGTTATGAGGATTCTGCCCTCATGAATGGATTAATCCCATAATCATGCAAGTGATTAGTGATCAACAGTGCAGGCTTGTTATAAAAGCAAGGTGAGCTGAGATCCTGGAAAGCAAGATGGCAACTAAGTAACAGCTTCCCTGCAACTGGGCACCGTGAGTCTGGGGAGATAAGACTCCAGGCATCCTCTGGCTGGTGGGATCCGCCTATAATCATCCCTTTGAGGACACAAGGACTCAGTGAGAGACTTCTGGACCCCAAGAGGAGGACAAAAACAGTAGAAAACTGGCAAGTGGTTTCATGTGTTTGATCCGTCTAATCCCACCTGCAGCTGTAAGTACAGCAGCAGTGAGACTGCAAACTGGACATGCCTTATCTGTGAACTGTTTTGGTGTTTTTGGACTTGGCACTCAGTTGAACTGACTTGGGGAGCTTGGGCAGGAGTGCGGAGGACTTTGGGCATTGTCTAGGGCCCCAGACTGAGCCACTGAGGCAGACGGAGCTAATAGTGTTCGGCTGTGGGCCACAGGAAGCCATTGTGAGAGATCTGCCCTGACAAACTCCGCCCTCAGGGTCGCAGAGCAAAGATCAGGTAAGAGCTAGTAATCTAGTGCTTGAGCAGCCTTAAGGCAGGGACTAAGCCACCTTATAGCCTTAACCCTCAGGGGCACAGTGAGACCAGTTTTGGCACAATGGGTAAGTGGATAGCCACTTCATCAGTGATTCCAGCGACAAGCACTTTCCTAGGAAAGCTTCTGCTTACCCAAGTTTAGAAGTTTAAAGCCCTTTAAAGAGGGCTGAAGAGAGATTTGGGGTCTCCACCCTGTGAGGTTTGAGAAATCAGCAGAGGCCTCCAGGCTTATCAGCATTGTGATTAACATCTGATACCCCAGAAGACCACCTGTTGCCCAGACAATATTCAACAAGATATATATGATGCTTTGTTTTGGGTTTTTTGTTTGTTTGTTTGTTTTTTATTTATTTTGTTGTTGTTTTTTATTTCAACCTTTTCCCTACAGATTGTTTCTTTTATTATTTTTCTTTCTTTTCTTTCTCCATTTTTCTAGTTTAAATACAATTGTCCATTGTTGCCTTTTTCAATAGTTAGAACTTCATTTTTGGTAGTGTTTCTACCCCTATTATTTGGTTTTTCTCCCAATTTTATCCCGTAAAGGTTTCTGTTTGCTTGCTTTGGTTTGATTTATAGCATTTTTGTCTTTCCTCTCTACTTGGTGGAGGTGGGGTACTGTGTCCAATCAGGTTAGCAAACAGCTGCTCACCTCAAGGGAACCACCCAACTGGGGAACCCCCAGAGGTTGGGGTTTTTTTTAAGGTTGTGCCAAAGTACCCTACTGTATACCTATATTGCTCTGTCTCCCTCTTTCTGTGCCTCTCTTCTTTTTGTCAATATTCTGTTTTACCCACCCCCTCTACCTTCCCTATTTTCTTTTCTTTCTTTCTTTTATCCCTTCTTGCTCTTCAACCTTCTCATCCTTCTGGTCCTATACCAAAAGGACTCATCAAAACCCTAGTCCACAGGCATGAGAACTTAAAAAGCAAGAGGAAGTGAAAGGAAAATTAGGGCAAGGAAACAGATAAAAGAAATCACTCATGAGGAAGAATCAGCAGAAAACTCCAGGCAACGCGAAGAACCAGTCCAGAGCAACTCCTCCAAGGGACCATGAGGTAGCTATTGCAAAGGATTCCACCTATAAAGAAATGTTAGGAATGACAGAAAGGGAATTTAGAATACACATGATGAAAACAATGAAGGAAATGATGAAAAAAATGAAGGAAACTACTAATAAAGTGGAAAATAAAAAGGAAATCCAAAAACAGAAGATGATGAAAATAAGAGATGAATGAAATGAAGAATATAGAAAGCATATAGCAGAGCTGAAGGAACTGAAGCAGTCAATTAGGGAACTTAAAGATGCAATAGAAAGTATCAGCAACAGGTTAGATCATGCAGAAGAAAGAATTTTGGAGATAGAGGACAAAGTTCTTGAGATAACTTAGATAGTTAAAGGGGTGGAAAAGAAGAGAGAGAAAGCAGAACATTCACTCACAAAATATGGGACTTCATGAAGTGTTCCAACATATGAGTTATAGTAATCCCAGAAAGGGAAGAAGAATGTCCCAGAGGAATGGAAGCCATACTAGAGAACATTATAAATGAAACATTTCCCAAATATCACCAAAGATTCTGACACACTGCTTTCAGAGCGCTATTGGATTCCAGGTCACCTCAACTCTAACTGAGCTTCTCCAAGACACATTGTGATGAACCTGTCCAAAGTCAAGACAAAAGAAAAGATTCTTCAAGGGGCCAGGAGTAAGTGCCAGTTGACCTACGGTGGCAAATCCATCAGAGTGACTGCAGACTTCTCTAATGAAACTTTCCTAGCAAGAAGACAATGTTCATCTACCTTTAATCCACTTAAACAGAACAATTTCCAGCCCAGAATTCTATATCCTGCTAAGCTAAGCTTTAAAATTGACTGAGAAATCAAATCATTTACAGATATACAAACATTGAGGAAATTTGCACAAGACCAGCTTTATAGGAAATACTTCAACCTGTTCTACACACCGACTATCACAATGGATCAACAGCAAACTAAGAACTCAGAAATTAAAGGACAGAACCTAACTTCCACACTGATGCAAAAGATAAAACTAAGCAATGCACTCTCACAAAATAAGATGAATAGAATACTACCACACTTATCAATTATCTCAATAAATGTTAATGCCTTGAATTCCCCACTGAAGAGACATAGATTGGCTGACTAGATTAAAAAACAGAAGCCATCCATTTGCTGTCTGTAGGAAACACACCTGGCTTCAAAAGACAAATTAAAACTCTGAGTCAAGGGTTAGAAGAGAAAATTTCAGGCAAATGGAATTCAGAAGAAAAGAGGAGTTGCAATCTTATTTTCAGATACATGTGGATTTAAAGCATCTAAAGTCAAAAAAGACAAAGATGGTCACTTTATATTATTCAAGGGAAAAATACAACAAGAAGATGTTTCAATTCTAAATATTTATGCACCCAATTTAAATGCTCTCAGATTCTTGAAACAGACCTAACTCAGTCTGAGCAATATGATATCTGATAATACCATAATAACAGGGGACTTTAGCACTCCTCTTACAGAGCTGGACAAATCCTCTAACAGAAATTAAACAAAGATATAAGAGATTTAAATGAGACCCTAGAACAACGGTGCTTGATAGATGCATATAGAACACTCTATCCCAAAGATAAAGAATATATATTCTTCTCATCACCCCACAGAACATTCTCCAAAATTGATCATATCCTAGGAAACAAAACAAATATCAACAGAATAAAAAGAATTGAAATTTTACCTTGTATCTTCTCAGAAAATAAGGCACTAAAGATGAAACTCAACTCTAACAAAAACGTTCAACCCCACACAAAAGCATGGAAATTAAACAACCTTCTGTTGAATGACAGATGGGTGCAGGAAGAAATAAAACAGGAAATCATTAACTTCTTGAGCATAATAACAATAAAGACACAAGCTACCAAAGCCTGTGGGATACTGCAAAAGCAATTTTGAGAGGAATATTTATCGCTTTAGATGCTTACGTTCGAAAAACAGAAAGAGAGCGCATCAACAAACTCACAAGCCATCTTATGGAATTGGAAAAAAGAAGAACAATCTAAGCCTAAAGCCAGTAGAAGAAAAGAAATATCCAAAATCAAATCAGAGATCAATGAAATTGTAAACAAAAGAATCATTCAGAAAATTAATGAAACAAGAAGTTGGTTTATTGAAAAAATAAATAAAATAGATAAAGCATTGGCCAGACTAACTAGAGATGGAAAAGTAAAATCTCTAGTAACCTCAATCAGAAATGATAAAGGAAAAATAACAACTTATCCCACAGAGATATAAGAGATCATCTCTGAATACTGCCAGAAACTCTATGCCAGAAATTTGACAATGTGAAGGAAATGGATCAATATTTCAAATCACACCCTCTCCCTAGACTTAGCCAGGAAGAAATAGAGCTCCTGAACAGATCAATTTAAAGCACTGAGATTAAAGAAACAATAAAAAAGCTTCCAACCAAAAAATGCCCTGGTCTAGATGGCTTCACACCAGAATTCTATCAAACCTTCGAGAAAGAGCTTATTCCTGTACTGCAGAAATTATTCCAAAAAATTGAGGAGGAAGTAATCTTCCCCAACACATTCTATGAAGCAAACATCACCTTGATAACAAAATGAGGAAAAGACCCAACCAAAAAGGAGAATTTCAGACCAATTTCACTCATGAATATAGATGCAAAAATTCTCAACAAAATCCTAGCCAATAGATTACAGCTTTTCATCAAAAAAGTCAGACTTCATGATCAAGTAGGTCTCATTCCAAGGATGCAAGGCTGGTTTAATATACACAAGTCCATAAACATTATCCACCATATTAACAGAGGCAAAAATAAAGATCATATGATCCTCTCAATAGATACAGAAAAAGCATTTGATAAAATCCAGCATCCTTTTCTAATTATAACACTGAAAAATATAGGCAGAGGTGGCACATTTCTGAAACAGATTGAAGCTATCTATGACAAGCCCACAGCTAATATTTTACTGAATGGAGTAAAACTGAAAGCTTTTCCTCTTAGAACTGGAACCAGACAAGGTTGTATTCTGCCACCTTTACTATTCAACATACTGCCAGAAGTTCTAGCCAATACAATTAGGCAAGACAAGGAAATAAAGGGAATCCAAATGGGAGCAGAGGACGTCAAACTCTCCCTCTTTCCTGTGACATGATCTTATACTTAGAGAATCCCAAAGACTCAACCACAAGACTCCTGGAAGTCATCAAAAAATACAATAATGTCTCAGGATATAAAATCAATGTACCAAGTCAGTAGCCTTTGTATATACCAATAACAGTCAAGATGAGAAGATAATTAAGGACACAACTCCCTTCATCATAGTTTCAAATAAAATGAAATACCTACGTATGTACCTAATAAAGGATGAGAAGGACCTCTATAAAGAAAATTATGAAATCCTCAGAAAGAAAATAGCAGAGGATTGGAAGAACAAATGGAAGAACATACCATGCTCATGGACGGGAAGAATTAACATTGTTAAAATGTCTATACTTCCCAAAGCAATCTACCTATTCAATTGCATTCCTATTAAAATGCCAACATCATACTTTCAGGATTTGAAAAAAAAGATTCTGCATTTTGTATGGAATCAGAAAAAAACCCATATAGGTAAGGCAGTTCTTAGTAATAAAAATAAAGCTGGAGGCATCACCATACCAGATTTTAGGCTGTACTATAAAGCCATAGTGGTCAAGACAGCATGGTACTGGCACAAAAATAGAGACATAGACACTTGGAATCGAATAGAAAACCAGGAAATGAAACTAATATCTTACAACCACCTAATCTTTGATAAATCAAACAAGAACATACCTTGGGGGAAAGGCTCCCTATTCAATAAATGGTGTTGGGAGAACTGGATATCCACATGTAAAAGACTGAAATTGGGCCCACACCTTTCTCCACTCACAGAAATTGATTCAAAATGGATAAAGGACTTAAATTTAAGGCATTAAGCAATAAAAATTCTCATAGAAAGCACAGGAAAAACACTGGAAGATATTGGCCTAGGGAAAGACTTCATGAAGAAGACTGCCATGGCAATTGCAACACCAACAAAAATAAACAAATGGGACTTCATTAAACTGAAAAGCTTCTGTACAGCTAAGGAGACAACAACCAAAGCAAATAGACAACCTACACAATGGGAAAGGATATTTGTATATTTTGAATCACACAAAAGCTTGATAACTAGGATCTATAGAGAACTCAAATTAATCCACATGAAAGAAGCCAACAATCCCATATATCAATGGGCAAGAGACATGAATAGAACCTTCTCTAAAGAAGACAGACAAATGGCTAACAAACATATAAAAAAAAGTTCATCATCCCTATATATTACAGAAATGCAAATCAAAACCACTGAGATACCATCTAACCCTGGTGAGAATGGCTCACATCACAAAATCTCAAAACTGCAGATGCTGGCACGGATGTGGAGAGAAGGGAACACTTTTACCCTGCTGGTGTGACTGTAAACTAGTACAACCTTTCTGAAAGGAAGTATGGAGAAACCTCAAAGCACTCAAGCTAGATCTCCCATTTGTTCCTACAATCCCATTACTGGGCCAGAATGAGAAGGAGAAAAAATCCTTTTATCATAAGGACACTTGTACTAGACTGTTTATTGCAGCTCAATTTTCAATCGCTAAAATGTGGAAACAGCCTAAATGCCCACCAACCCAGGAATGGATTAACAATCTGTGATATATATACATCATGGAATACTATTCAGCTGTTAAAAAAAAATGGAGACTTTACATCCTTCGTACTAACCTGGATGAAAGTGGAGGACATTATTCTTAGTAAAGCATCACAAGAATAGAGAAGTATGAATCCTATGTACTCAATTTTGATATGAGGACAATTAATGACAATTGAATGGTGGGGGGGAAGGGGAGAGCATAGAGAGAAAGAAGGAGGAGAGGTAGGCAAAGAAAGAGCAGAGACAGGGAAGGAGGGAGGGGATGGGGCCTTGGTGTGTGCCACATCTTTTGCGGGCAAGACATGATTGCAAGAGGGACTTTACCTAACCAATGCAATCAATGTAACCTGGCTTATTGTATCTTCAATCCCCAATTAAAAAAAAAAAAAAAAAAGCAACAATTTCCTTAGTTAAAAAAAAAAAACAAAACAAGGTCAACTGGGCAGTGCTGCCTGTGGCTCAAAAGAATAGGGCACAGGCTCCATATGCCAGAGGTGGCAGGTTCCAACCAGGCCCTGGCCGAAAACTGCAAAACTAAAGAAAGCAAGGTCAGCCTCCTTTGCTCTCCTTTGTTCTCTAGCTCTCATCCTCTTTGGCTCTTCCATCTTCCACTTGGGATAACATAGCGTGAATGCCTTCTGCAAACACTGGCATCATGGTCTTGGACTTCCCAGCTACCAAGTAAATTTCTGTTTATTATAAATTGCCCAGTCTATAGTATTTTGTTATAGCAACATAAAATGGGCTAAGTCAATATCTTATGCTACTCTAGACAGCGCTTCTGCAGACAGGTACTGAACAAATACTTGAAAATATGAAGGTGTAAATTACTCTAGGTTGCATGGCATATTACACAAAAGAATAAGAATGAATGTTAGGAGAATTGGCAGACAATCTCTGGATGTGTTCTCTCGAGTATGGCCTGGTATCCTCCCTGGAAGAAAAGACTACTTTGAAATGGCTGAAAGGAATGGATGCCTCTCCTCCTTCGTATCCTCACTTGTTTCCTCTTACTTATTTTTTCCTGTTAGCAAGATTGAGCGTCCTTTAATATGTTGATCATCTGCCTTTCCTCTTTGTAGAATTGTGTTTTTATATTTTTTACTGATTTTTTGTTACCTTTGCCTCAAAAAATGCATAAAGTACATTGCATAATTGACATTTTAATCCTTTGAGTATTTTATATGAATTACAAATATGTTTATCAAGCTACCATTTATCTTTTGCTGTTTTTTATGGTGCCTTTTAATGTTGCATATTTTATTCATATTTTATTTTACAAGTTAAGTGCTGTGCATTTCGTTTTCTTCCAGCAAGTTTCTATGTTTTCAATTTTATGGAGAAAAAACTGGTCAGAATGTAACATATACAATATACTAAGTTCTCTTCTAACATTTTATTGTTTTGTACTATAAGCCTAAATTCTTTATCCATCTGGAAATTATTTTTGTATATAATATAAAATAAGGTCCACTTTTTTTTCCATATTAAATGTCAATTATACCACCACTTTCTTTCAATGAACCACCAAAATTTCTGCAGAATTAAAATACCAACTTTGATATATACTGAGTTTTTATACACATTTAAAAATATATATTTAAGAATTCTTATTTTCCCCTCAATATTTTTATTTATTCCAGTACTGATGCCAAGGCCATAGTGTTAAGTTTATAGTGAAATTAATAAGTTCCCCTATTTTTTAAATTTCAAATTAATGGAAGGGCACAAATTTTTAGGTTACATTGTTCTCACTTCCAAGGTAAAGTTGAAGTTGTAGTTGAGCCCTTCACCCGGGGGTATGCTGAACACCCTCACATTGTGCACATCAGGTGAGATCCTCCCAATTGCCGTCCTCACCCCTACCCCTTGCTAGACTATATTTGTGCTTTATTTTTCATGTGGACATGTAATTGTTTATATATTGGTTTCATATTAATAGTGAGTAAATTGGATACTTTTTCCATTCTTGGGATACTTTACTAAGAATAATGTGTTTCAACTCTGTATGGGTAAACATTAAAGATGTAAAGTGTCCATCTTTTCATATGGCTGAATAGTATTCCATGGTATACATATGCCACAGTTTGTTAATCCATTTGCAGATTGATGGGCATTTGGGTTGCTTCCATGAGTTGGCAATTATGAACTGAACTACAATAAATATTCTGATGAAAATGTCTTTATGGCAAAAAGATTTTTGTTCTTCTGGGTAGATACCTAGTAATGGGATTGTGGGATCAAATGGAATGTCAACTTTTAGTTCTTTAAGAATCCTCCGTACTTCTTTCCATAAAGGTTGCATTAATTTGCAATCCCACCACCATCAATGTAGAAGTGTTCCCTTCTGTCCGCATCCATGCCAGCATCTGCAGATTTGAAGTTTTGTGATGTGGGCTAATCTTACTAGAGTTAGGTGATATCTCAGAGTGGTTTTCATTTGCATTTCTATGATGTTAAAGACAATGAACATTTTTTCATCTGCTAGTTGGCTATTCATCTGTCATCTTCAGAGAATTTTTTCTTCATGTCTTTTGCCCACTTACAAATGAGGTTGTTTGCTCTTTTTGATCAATTTGAGTTCTTTGTATATTCTAGTTATCAGGCCTTTTAAAGATTCATAACATGCAAATATTTTCTCCCAGTCTGAAGGCTGTCTGTTTGCCTTGGTTTTGTCATCCATAGCTGTGCAGAAGCTTTTTAGCTTGATCAGATCCCAGTTATTTATTTTTTGTATTGATGTAATTGCCAAGGAGATCTTCCTCAGAGAATATTTTCCCAAGCCAGTATTTTAAGTGTTTTCCCTGCACTTCCTTCTAGAATTTTCATTGTTTTGCTTCTTAAATGTAAATCTTTTATCCATTGCGAATCAATTTTTGTCAATGGTGATAGATATGGGTCCAGTTTCAGTCTTCTACATGTGGCTAACAAGTTTTCCCAGCACCATTTATTACATAGAGATTCTTTTCCCCAGTGCATGTTTTTCTCAGGCTTACCAAAGATCAAACGACAGTATGTGGCTGTGTTCATCTTTAGATTCTGTATTCTATCCCATAGATCTATGTCTCTATTTTTATGCCAGTACCATGCTTTTTTGATCACTATAGACTTATATTATAACCCAAAATCTGATAATGTGATGCCTCCAGAGTTGTTTTTATTTCTAAGAATTGTGTTGGCTATTTGGGGTTGTTTTCTGGTTCCATATGAAATGAAGTACAATTTGTTCAAGTTCTTTAAAGTATAACATTGGTGCTTTGATGGGGATTGCATTAAATCAGTAGATTGCTTTGGGTAGTATAGATATTTTAACAATGTTGATTCTTGAGATGGACAAGGGAAGGGATGGAATGGCCGCTGCCCCCGCCGCCCAGTGCAGGAGCCTATGGTGCGTGGCAGAGAGGAGAGAATTCTGGTGGGAACTTGACTCTTGGCCCCACTGCCTCATGCACTGTGTAGGTTTTGAGAGTATTTTAGAAGGGCTTTATGGACCATGGCTATGAAGAAACCTCAGTTTATTTGAAGGATTGTATAACATCTCTTGATTCTTCACAGTCAATGCCAAGGAAGGAGCTACCATCTCAGGGCCAGTCCAACACTGGTAAGATTGAATACCAAGCAGAAAATTACCTAAATACACTCTTTCCAAAGAAAGCAAACCATCCCATGACAATGGATAGTGTAGAGAAGAACGTTAAGAAAAGAATATTCAGTGAAGATTTTTTACAGTATGGTTTTTCCTCAATAATTACAGCAGGAATTGAGAAACCACAATGTGTTATTTGTTTATTTATTTATTTATTTTATTATGGATAAAAATATGCACCATAGATGTGGCCCGACCCATCACCCTCTCTCCACCCAAACCTCCCCCCTCCCTTCCCCTTCCTTGGTCCTTTCCTCATAGTCTTGTGGTATAGTTGGGTTATAGCCTTCATGTGAAAGCTATAGTTTAGCTTCATAGTAGGGCTGAGTACATTGG
>CAUYPK010045767.1:0-14115 GCA_963574355.1 Loris lydekkerianus
GGTCCCTCCTCAGAAGCAGCATAACAAAATCCAAACTTGGCAAAGAGCCACAGTATACAAAATAATGATAAGAGGCAAAGAGCCGAAATTCATTTTGGCCGGGAGCCGTATGCGGCTCTAGCCGCGTGTTCGCCACCCCTGGTATATAGTGTATTATATATAGTGTATATATAGTGTATTATATATATAGTGTATATATAGTGTATTCTTCTAGTTGCTAAGGGTACAACAATGAGCAAAACAGACAAAAATCTCTGTCCACTCAGAGATCTATATAAGTATTTTCCTGTTAAATAGTCCCCAAAGCTTAGAAACTTAAAACAAGAAAGGTTTATGTATGGTAAAAGTTGAATGTTCATTATAGGTTGCCTGAGGAATCTGTTCTACTTGTTTTCACTCTATAGCCAATGGTACAACCACTGTGATTTCAGCCAGCTGTAAAAGTAAAAGAAAAGAGGCGATTAAGGATTTCCAAAACAGAAATGGTATCCATTTCTAATTTTTAGTTTTTGGCGGGGGCTGGGTTTGAACCCACCACCTCCAGTATACGGGGCTGACACCCTACTCCTTGAGCCACAGGCTCCACCCCATCCATTTCTAATTTATAAATGTATTTATTTTTAAGACTTTGGGTTACGTAATAGTCCTATATAGTTATAGAGCACACAAGATGTTTTCATACAGGCATACAATGTTCATTGACCAAATCAGGATAACTGGGATATTGCTCATACCTCATTTTCCAGGACTAACCATCTGGTCTCACCAGAAAATAGCCAGGAAGTGCAATCCTCCTGTGTTCCCAGGAGATGGAGAGGGGGATCTTTACTGTGCGCAGCACAAAAGACATGCACAGGTATTAGCCTACAATAAGCAATAAATAGAATGCAGACATGTTATAGGAATTATGCAGAAGAATAAAACAGAAAGGTTGAAGAGCATGTTTAGCAGGAGGATTTGCAGAAGCAAATCAGATTGGGACTAGCTGAGATGTTGACACTGAAGAACCAGGTGGGAGAGTAAGTCAGAGGTCACCTGGGGGAGAGAGTTCTAGACAGAGAATGGAGAACGCACCGAGTTCCGGAGGGAGAGAGCTGTGCCCTGTGTTCCCAGAAGAGAAAAATGCACAGCTCTGTGGGAATGGAGTGATCTGGGAGAGCACAGGAGAGAAGGAACCTGAAGGCGTGACGATTAACTGCAGGACTTCAGGCCAACTCAAAGCCTCGATCACAGAGTAGAACAGACTTCCCTACGGTTGAGCAGTTTCTTCTAACTGGAAGACTGGTTAGGAGCTGTTCATCCAGGCAATTGGCCATATGGGCTTAAACCAGGTTGGCCCTAAGGAAGCAAGTGAGGTGGCTGGAATCTCCTTATATTTTGAGCATTGCTGATGGAAAGTTTATGGAGAATGAGAGGAAACCAAGAAGTCAAAAGTCAGATGGTATCCTGGCAACCTAAAGCTCTAACATGTCCTGTAAGCTCTGAGTGTGTGTGTGTGTGTGTGTGTATAAAATAGATATGTTTGTACACATAGTGACACGCCCTATAAGTATATCTACCATCCCTATTGTGACCACCCTAGTTCTCCAGAACTGCTCCAACTGGTCTAAGATTTTCCAATCTTCCACTGAGTTAACTGTCCAGAAAGTAGCCCAGGTGACCCTTCTTGCAAAATAAAATAATTTTCAAAGAAGTTGCCATTCTTGGCTTTGGATTTCAACATGGCCCTGGGAAACCCCCTGATACCATTTGTAGCAAATCTCTTTTGCTCACTATCCTCCCGTCGGCCAGCATTTTTACTCTTTGAACATAAGAAATAGTCCTGTTCCAGGTCCTTTCCCCTGCTATTTTCTGTACCTGGGAGAGCTCTTTTCTTTCTTTCTTTCTTTTTCTTTTTCTTTTTTTTTTTTTTTTATTAAATCATAGCTGTGCACATTTGTGCACATTAGTGTAATCAAGGGGTACAATGTGCTGGTTTCATATACAATCTGAAATATTTTCATCAAACTGTTCAACGTAGCCTTCATGGCATTTTCTTAGTTATTGTATGTAGACATTTGTACTCTGCCTTTAGTAAGTTTCACCTGTACCCATTCTAAGATGCACCGTAGGTGTGGCCCCACCCATGACCCTCCCCCCACCCTAACCTCCCCCCCCCATGACCCTCCCCCTGCCCTAACCTCCCCTCCCTTGGCCCTTTCCCCATATTCTTGGTCTATGGTTGGGTATCAGCTATACTTTTAGATGTCTTCTCAAACCTCTTCTCTCAGTAAAAGACACTTGTGAACACTGCCTTCCCCTTCCTCCTTCGCGCTTTTGGCTTTCCCTTTAGTCCTCTATTATTTCGCTTGCAGTGCAGGAGGCTGACACTGTGCCGTGAAGGTATTGGAATGGGTGTTATTTATGAACCTTTTCCCCACTATACTTTATGAGGGTAAAGAATTACCCGGCTCACTTACACATCTATCCCCAGTGCCTGAATTAGTGCCTGGCACAGAGGGAGCGCTCAAGATAGACTGGTATAGATGGAAAGAATAAGTGAATGAATGAAATGCGTGTGGGCTTAATTTTTAAAGTGCTCCATAGATGCGCCACTTTTTGAAGTTTAAATAAGTTAAACAAAAATCTGGTGAATGGCCAGAAACTAGAGATATTGTAATGTACCCAGCACCAGGAATTGAAAGGAGAGAAAGATTCAATTACTGATACTGTTAATATCTTGACAAAAGCAATTGAGTTCTGCTGACATTCTGAAACGATTTGTGGAGTTCAAATATTGCCATTTAGAACATAGAATAGGGGTAAAGATAAACCCACAGCGTAGAAGGATTAAGGAATATTTATCTATTTTCTGCATGAAAATATGTGGTTGGGCTATGCTGTTCATTTTTAGTAATGAATGTGGGGAGGAAAATTTCTTCCAGAAATTAGTCCTAGGAGGAAATTGAGAGTTTGGAAAGTAAAATTGAAACTTGCAGTCTTTATTAATTGAAAATGATATTTAAAACGAAATTTAAATCATTCGATAGGTATGACCTTTTATTACTGCAAACCTGTACATTGCTTCAGAATGCTGAACATTAAAGTCTGCTTTGCCAAACAAGTTCCCTAAGGGACTCCAAGTTGTAGCCCTATCAGCTGTGTAAGGATAACCAGATGGTTGAAACACACAGTCTGTTATTTGATCAAAGTTATTTGATCCTTTAGTCTAGGCTAAAGAAAGAATTGAATTTTTAAATGATTTCAAAATATATACCATTAGCTCTATGATATGTTGAAAATGCTTTAAGTTTTAAAGTATATATTTTTCTGAGTTTGTTTTAGATTTAAAAAAAATAGCTGTGTGGAAAGTTGTAAAGACTGGGGTAATTATTAGAACACTTTTGAAACAATTATCTCAATGTCACTATGGGAAATAGTTCCCAATGTCAACTGAGAATAAGTAATATATTCAGTGGAAGGAGCTACTTGATGTAATGTGCTTTGTAAATTTCAGCATGAACCAGTGACTACCAACATCAGAGCTTTGCAAGTAACATTTAAAATGGCTTAACAATTTTATTATATCAAATACAATATTAAAATTCTACTTAAAGAATGAAGCCTGATTTACCTTTATTTTCCAGTCAAAATACAAAGGGGTCAAGGGGAGTGCAAATAGTAGAACAAAGAATAATTTTTTTTTTTTTTTTTTCTTTTTTTGAGACAGTCTCAAGCTGTTAGCCTGCTGTCACAGCTCACAGCAACCTCCAACTCCTGGCTTAAGCGATTCTCCTGACTCAGCCTCCCAAGTAGCTGGGACTACCGGCACCTGCCACAACACCTGGCTATTTTTTTTTTGTAGTTATCATTGTTATTTGGCAGGCCCGGGCTGGATTCGAACCCACCAGCTCTGCTATATGTGGCTGGTGCCTTAGCTGCTCAAGCTATCAGCACTGAGCCAAGAATAAATTTCTAGCGAGGACTTCAATACACGTTACAGGGACACTGTTAAAGTATCCTGATACTGACAGGCTCAGATTGAACCTGCCCTGTATATAAATGGTTGTTTGACTCCTTTTGTGCTAATATAACATTATTCATACTGGAGCCTAGAATTTGTAACCCAACGAAACAGGTTAGGGATCAAGAAATTGTGAGCAAAGTGGTTCTTTTTTCTCCCATCACTCGTGTTGATAATGAGTGTGAAACTAGGTGCACGTGTTTTTTCAGTTCTTAGGAAATTTATCTGTCCTGTGCTAAATGACATTATTACACAAAGCAATCCACCCCGCCGTCTACCCGTGTAAGCTTACTACGTGCTAGCCTCTAAGATATTCTATATTCTGTTTCCAATTTCTGAGAGAAATTAATATCTTGTCTAAAGACACCAATTTGATAATTGTAATCTTGTTTAAACTCACGTGTGTATAATTTGAATATTTATATTCTTTCCATTGATAATGCAGCTTCTCAAAGCAGAGACTCCAGCAAACTTAACAAGCGTTTTGGTGATAAGCGGCCCATAGAAATTTTTTTTTTTTTTTTCTTGTAGGCGTTTGATCTCTTTTCTTTGCAACAGCTCAATATTCTGGAAATAAATAAACTAAAGAAAAGTCAAATAATAAGGTGACTCTGCGGTAACAATGGTGCTTGTGCTTTCATTATTAAACCCCAAAGAAAGCAACATGTGAATAGATAAGAAACACTCAGGTGTATAGATTTGGGGTTTTTTGGTTACCACTCACCAGTCCCAACTCCACTCCCTCCCCAAAAGCCACAAAATACACATGGGAATGTCAAGGTTTTATTAAACGTTAAGAACTAAATGTTAACCGATAATTTTTTAGTTACTCGGTCATTTTATAATCTAAAATTACTAGTATTCATTTCATTTATATCCTTAAACTCTAAAGACTTTCAAAATCCTACTTTATTGAAACTCTTTGTATTTGTGCCAAGGATATTAATACACAGTCCTTTAGAAACATTTTTCCTAAGATTTTTTTAATTCAGTTTAACCCACAGTTGATTGCATTTTGTTCCATAAGACTAGAAAATATCTGGATATATTATTTGTGTTTTCTGGTTCTCCCTTGACCTTCATTAGATGTAGTTTGTACCTCTTGGCTCCTCTCCCCTTTCACAACAAGGACACCGTTTCAATTATTCTTTTTTTTTGTGCCAAATCCTGGCTACACTGTTCAATTCACAGGATCCTGAAGAAATAGTAGCTGTAGGCTTTGTTCTTGTTCCTGTAAATCATGGGGCAGGACAGGTTTTAGAGGATTGTTTGAATCTATCCCTCTGTCCTCTCTTAACAGATGGGTGTCATTTGAAAAAGCTGGCAATGATGACTTCTTGATTTCAGGTGCACATTCAGGGGGCCAGTAAAGTGACCCATGGCCTTGGTTGCAGTTAGTCCCAGGAAGATGGGAAATAGTAATTATAGAGTAATAAAGAACATGAGGACTCTATTTAAATGGCAGAATTTGCATTTAAATGGAAACTTCAAAATGAAAACATGTAAAAGTTTGACAGATACAATATTTAGTATACAGCCCATGCTAGCAGTTAGAAGCACACTTAAATCGCACATCAAGGCGGGGCGGGGAGGGAGGTCGGCTTTTGTTCATGTCCGAAGGGCAGGGGTGAAATTTTTGAGATTGAACAGGAAAAGGTAAAATTAGCCATCGATGTGACATATTTCATTGAATTGAATTAATAAGCATATTACTTTTTTTATTTTTAAAGAGAAAGGGAATGAATTCCTTGGGGCACTCTAATCTCGACCTATAGCTAGTGAAATGGCTAATTGATTAATATTGAGGGAATGTAATGAAATTTAACTCTATCAACTGTTCACAGTAATTCTACATTAATCCAGTAATTGAAATTGTTTATTTTTATCCTGGGCAGGGAATTCAGGTAGACACAAGTTTAAATACATGTGATAATTAGAAGATATTCTGAAACTGACATGAAAATTTGTCATGAAAATGATGTCCTTCTTCTAAATAAAGGAGATACTCACAGAAATGCCTCTGGAGCAGGTAAGAAGGCAAATGAGCTCAATTCCCACAAATTTGACGCGTGATGTGATGAAGGAACGATTATGTTTAACAGTCAAGCACATCACTTCAAAGATGCTTTTCTTTGCTTGGGTAGTGATATTATTAAATAAGACAATCAACATAGCTTATCTAAAAAGTAATTTCTAAAGGTATGTTTTCAATTATTCCCCACTTTTAAAAAAGTGTTTCAGAGAGGTTATTGTCCAACTATTTAATAAATAGCTGCAGATCAATTAATCATCTCATCATAAGAGAGGACAAAATAGACACTATTGTATTTAAAATCTTTCATATTAAAATATTCTTTGACAGGTAAAGAAATAAAATGTTCCAGATAGCTTGTTTCTTACATTTCCCCTATTTAAAGGTAGACATTAACCATCTACTTAAAAAATAGAATGTGAGATCCTCTATGTGAAAACAATTTGTCCGATGTAGAGTGTTTTCTAAGATGAGGCAGCTAAATCAGTGTGGTAATCAATGCATCTGAGTGAGTCTCATACTTTCATATTCTGTTCTCTCTTTTTTATTTAAAAATACAGGGCAAGCACCATTGTTACCAAAGACTTATCATATTACTTCACTTTTTCTTGAAGCTCTGGGGGTGCAATCCGTTAGTGCCTGGTACTTATATTTCACATTTTCTTTAGCATATGTTTCCAAAGTATTGCTCTGTTACAAAGAAAAAAGATACTTCAAATGCCTATGTATGCTCATTGGCTCATAATGTATGCTCATTGGCTCATAATTTTAGTGATTTAGTAAATAATAAATTGGAATGGACCCTATGAGGTCAGACAATTATGTTTGTGAACTCATTCTGAAAAAAGTGCTACATCTCTCCTTGCTGATTTTCACTGTGGTCACCTTTGAAGTTTTCCCCTTGGGAATCTGTGCCCTGATGCCAGCGCCTGGTCTATCCTGTCCTGACTGCATAAATGATCATGCAAGACACGGATTGACAGTACAGGCTGCAAGAGGTGAGGCTCACCATAGGTGCAGGATAGCCCTGAGCACTTCTCGCAGAGTCCTTTTATTGAGAAGATACCTTATGGATGGAAAGATTACTAAGCAAAGACATGCAGGGGCTGAGGGCTCCGGGAAATGATCTCATAGGTGCCAACAGAGTATGTGCTCAAGGAAATGATCTTCAAGGGTGTAAGGGAAATGATCTCCAAAAATACTACATGCAATTTTTCTCCATTAATCCATCAAGGAACTGCCGTAAAATGCTTAATGTTTAACATCAGCCTTACTACGACAGGCCTGAACTTTGCTCCTCCAGGATTACTGAGTTCCTTGGTGACTTGCCTTCCAAGTCACAAGAGATTTCCAGGCTTGCCAGGAGACTGTCTTGTTCTCAGTAATTCCTCAGATGAGTTATGATATTGGTGGCAGTAAGTATGATGTTTAATCCTCTATACATTCTTCAAAGCACTTTTCCTGGAATGTGTTTGTGAACTTAACTGCCAGACCCCGTGTGACGGTGGCTCTGATGGCCACTCCAGGAAAAGAGTTCCAAAATTGCTTTGAAGTATAAACTAGGTGCAGGCGTCTGTGCACAGCTTCCCAAGAAGAGACTACAAATGTGACTAGAGTGATATTTAGCAGTGAGATTTATAGCACTTTTTGCAGAATGAGTCGTGAACTTAGTTGTCTGAACTTGTATGTGTATCATGTGTTTTTAGAGTGTACCTAATTATGGAGTAGAAATCATGTGTTTTTAGAGTGTATCTAATTATGGAGTAGAAATCTTGGCAAATACAGCAGTATCCATATCAAAATGTAACACAGACTCTGATGGCATTTAATTGGATACAGAATTTCTTAAATGATGCTAGGTTTCTTTTAGAAGGATAAGCACATTTCATTACAGCATTTGAACTTCATTTATTGAAGACCTATAGGGATTCTCAATACATGAAGACAGGCATCTCAAGCTTCAATGACCACCAACGATATTGAACATGGTCTCCGTCCTCCCACAGTTCTGTCTTCTCCTTTTCATTCAACTCATTAACACCCAAACTGGACTTCGTGTGGTTCTCCTGCTCTAGATGTGATGGACAGGCTAGGACTATGAAAACTTTCAATTATTTGTTCATTAATTAAACTATGATTGGGCAAACACTTGCTACCGTACAGGTACTATTTTAGTTATGGAACATGCATCAATATATCAAATAATATAAAATCCCCGAACGTGTTGTAGTATACATGTATAATGAATATAACATAATGCTAGGTAATAAAAAATGGTAAAAACATATTAAGACAAAAAGATTAGATAGCACAAAAGAAGTGCTATTTTATACAAGAAAGCAGAGGACCTGAATTAATGTAGGATCAACAGTGCCAGAAGCCTCCCAGGCAACACTCATGGGAATGCACCATGTATCCAGAATACCCACCACTTGAACTGATGCTTCAGGCAGCATCAGCCCCAGTTCACACTATGCATATTTATGGAAGTTCTCCCCTTCACTTTGAATAGGGTGCTCTTGTTTTTGCCTATCTGCATTCCTGTTGCCCCTGCTATTTTAGCCACCTCTGATCCAATAATAGCAACCAAATCCACAAGTGATTTTGTTTCCCTGAAACCTCTTGTGGTGACGTCAGAGGTGGAGACAGGTACCTGGTCCCGTGTTCCCAGGTTCTCGGTTCCCAGTACCACAGCATGGTCACTGGTACTGAGTCCACAGAGTGAATGAGCAGAGCAGAGCAGGCAGGTGTCAGCAGGCCAAGTGCCAGAGTTTATTAAAAGCTCAGGACAGTCCAGAGAAGGCTCAGGTCAGCCCCCACGAGGGGAGGAGACCCCGACTTTAACAACATTCCTCCTTTATGCTGGTTCCCTAATTTTATGTTAAGTAGGGGGTGAAATATTCATTTTTTTTTTCTTAGAAAAGGATGGAGAATTCTCTTTTTCTCCTTCCCTTTTCTATCCTTGTAAGACACAAAGTAGAAATATTTTCAAGGCTTCATAGAGGAACTTGGGAGTAGGCACACAGCTGAGGTCACAGTGCCCCTAAATGACCTATTGTCATTCACAGAGTAAAAAAAGTCAAGCCCACCAGCACCATGACAGTTTACAATACCATGGCATCTCCCAGGATTTGTAACCACTTCTTTGTTGCTGGGAACCAAGAAATTACAGTGCAGTGAACTCAAAAACTATTCACACAAGCACAATGGCACATGCTTGGGGTCACAGCTGGGAGGTTGAGAGGAGAGGATTACTGGAGCCTCAGATTTAAAATCTGTAGTGTACCATGATTGGCTGGTAACCATGCATAGTCGCTGCACTACAGCCTGGGCAATGTAGTGAGACCCCATCTCAAAAAAAAAAAAAAAAAAAAATCAATTCATGACATTCTTGTATCTACTAGATTCCTGGAAAAGTAGACGCTCAAAAAGTATTTATGAAATAAATAAATAACTGGGTCCATAATATCAGACATGTAATTTCCCCCAAACTATTACAACTTTTATCAAAAGTTTGTGGTTTAATTTTAATTATCTGTAACTAATTAAGATAAGGTTGCTAGTGTAGTTGAGAAAAATTGAAGGTATCTGTTTAGAATTAACTAATAAAAATCTTCTGTGGAGTTAGAAGTCCTTGGGATGCCACTGTGGCTTACTTTTATTTCTCAGGACTCAGAACTGTAATGAGAGGGTATGATAACAGCTTGAAGCAAATATTAGTAAAATAAAATTAGGGTGGATTTTGAAGTAACATAAATGTGACTTTTTGTCTCCAGTTAATTTAAAACACTCCCTGTGGTTTTCCCTCTGCATCCTGATGTATGATTAAGACGATATTGCTGGGTACTTAGGTAGAGAAGGGAATTGTTAGAAATTACTTTTCAACAGGCTTAAACGTTACCAATTTTTAGGGGGAAAATTAAATAAATTCAAATCATAAAGAATACTTGTAGTAAAGTAAATTATCTACAAATTTCTTAAAAGTCTTGAGAAAAAAAAGAATGCATATTAAAATGTAATTGGGTTCTGTCTCTTGCCTGTCTCTCAGTACTGTGTAATATGTATATAATAACACCCATTTGTATTTTCTTGATTAGCTCTGTTGTAAATTCTATAAAGTTATGCATAATATATGGATGAATTTTTTTGTTTGTTTGTTTTTTTAAGCAGGAATTTATTGTATTGAGTTTGTGGCTTTCATGGTGTTTTCATAACAATGGCATCTTCTGTGTTGTAATCTTTCCAGCCTTCATAATAGTCATCTAAGTTTTCTTCCAAAACACTGACAATCCTGTCCACAGGGCATTATGTGTATTGGGACTTGAAGGTACTTTTGACCCCGCTATCTAGAGCAGTGTCTTTCAACCTTTTTTTTTTTTTTTTTTTGGTTCATCTTCTGGCATACTTGAACCTATATTTACACTTGGGTGGAACACTTAAATTGTGCTGATCAAAAAAAAAAAAAAAAAAAAAAAGGAGAGAGAGTTTTAAAAAAGAATATACTTACTATGCTTTGAAATTCTTTTGAAAATAATTTAATTAACAATGTTTGAAAATTTTCATGGTACACCTAAGATCCTCTTGGCACAGCAGTTGAAAATTATTGATCTAGAGGCTGAATTAAAGATTTTTGGTTTGGGGGCGGTGCCTGTGGCTCCAAGGAGAAGGGAGCTGGCCCCATATATTGAAGGTGGTGGGTTCAAACCTGGCCCTGACAAAAAACCCCCAAAAACTGCCCCCCCCCCAATTTTTTTTGGTTTGGTTCAAGTAGACCACTTCAGAGTTTTTGCTGTTGAACTTGTTGAGTTCTGAGTGGCCACAGGCATGACCAATGTTAAAAAAAGAAAAATAATAATAAAGCAGTTCCTCCTTAGTTGCAAGATAATTCTTGACTACAGGGACAAGGCACTAAGGAACCAATGATGAAAAAGGGTTCTTGCCAGAACTACTTGTTGTGCAACTAAAAAACTGGCGTCTGGTATTGATCTTCTTTCCTTTTAGCATCAGGAGTTTAGCAACTTTATAGATAGATAACGGCCATATTGATCATAAGCCCAAGAGTATTTGTCCAAACAGTGGACTTAGCCCAATCCCTTCCGGCCTTAGATTCCGTGCTCACTCCTCTTTCTTTCTAATAATTGTTCTTTTGTCCTCCTTTTTTGTTTTTTTGTTTTCAGTTTTGTCTGCATTAAAATCCTGCTCAGACAAGTATCATTTATTTTAATCCATTTTATTAATGTCATCTGGGAAAATCTGGGAACTCATCCTCTGGCAGAGCTTCTGTTATCTTGACATTTTTTAAGCCACATCTCATTCTGAAATTATCAAACTATCCTTTGCTGGCAATAAATTCTACAGATTTTGTTCTTTCTCCTTTTACTTGACGTTGTTGTATAATGACTTTCAATTTTCTCAAATCACTTTAGAATCTATAGATATGTCTTTCTCATAATAACTCTGTACCCACAGAGCAGTTATATTTTCAACAAAAGACGAAAAGGTATTGTACAAAAAGTGTAGAATTTTTGTGTCTACTGGCAGAGCACAGCCATGGGTTCTCAGATGTTGGTTCTTCTTTGAGATTCAACTCCAGCTGCAGAAGTCGATCTATTGTGCATAACGGGCAGTTCAACGTATTAGCAATGTCAGGATATTTCTCATGTTCTTGGGAGACCCACGAGCATCATTAGTGGAACTTAATCTGGGTCTATTGGTGTTATTCAAGATTTATGGTGAACACAGTGAAAAATTACAAGAGAATCATAAGAGATCAGTTTTTGCTGCAATGTCCAATTATAACTCAAGAAATCTACTGCTTACTTCAAGAGATTAGTAGCATCCCATGAAGTTTTAAGCAAATATTTAATGCATGAGTTCACTGAAAAACCAACAGCAGTGGCTACAGAATTACAGTAGTTTACTGTGTACTGTGGTTAATTTTATGCAGTTATGATTCATACATGTGCTTTAGGTACTAATTTGGACAAATCCTGCATAGTTACACTTGTTTACATTTCTATCAATGTCAAGTGTTGCCATGTGAGAACTGTAGGGTCTGGGTGTGTAAGTTTTAATACATTTTTACATATTCAATTATAGAATATCTGCAAAAATCCTATTTTTCTGGCCCACCATCATAGCTTTTTCTTTTGCCGTGAATCTCTTCCATATCCTCCATCCAAACTAATTTAGTCATTGATTGGATGTCTGATATGCACATTTTTTATTTTCTATATGTTTTGTATTCTGAGTTGTAATGTACTCATATTACTAGATTCAAAAAGCATAATATAATTTTAAGAAATATTGTTATTTTCTCTTAGTTTCCATTTTATGTCCTTTATTAACCTTTTATAGTTGATAATTTTATCCATTGTTAATAGCAAGTTCTATTATTTTTATTCATCTTATCTTTATAACCTATGAGGAGATATAATCATGGTTACCATAGAGTGAATGGTTACTATTTTCTAGGCAACTATTGACTCATGCAATCCTCACAATAGCTATGCTAGCCAGGCTTTTACACATTTGTTTTTGAGGAAATTGGTGAACAGAAAAGTTGTTACATTCTTGAAACCAGATTTCATAAAAAGTCATAATGGTAAAAAAAATAATAAAAAAAAATAAGTAGTTAATTGATGACTCCATACTGAACCTCAGAGTCAAAGTCTATTCTATAATAGACATACTCTTATTTGACAATGTGAATGTTACTTTCTTTGTATTACTATTATTATCATTGCTTAATACTTCGTTGCAGCAATCATCTGATTTCTTTTCTGAATGTATTTGTCTTCGTTCGTTCTTTGCAAGGTTTTTGTTTCTGGTCCCCATCTTAAACATTGTTATTGTTGTTAAAGTTTAAGCCTTTTTAATTTTGTGAAGGCAAAAAGTGGAAGCCTAATGAACACGTGTATATGTGAAAATAAAAAAAAAAAAATTAAAAAAATATAGTGGATCTTAAAAAAAAAAAAGTCATGATGGTGTGGAACAGATGAGACCCCTCCCTCATATGTGCTATGTGCTGCCTCACAGACTCAATTTACACACATTGTTATGGTTTCCAAGAACAGGTGAGAGAGAGAATACATTTTTATGTTTTAGAGTAGTATGTCCCCATCTCCTTTTTCGTTTTATAAACATTTAACATAGGGAAAATCACAGTGAATAACAGTGAAGTGTGTGTGAGTGAACATTTGTGCTCACCTTTGTGGCTCCTTCCCCTCCAATGAACCTCAAGTTCAAGTATTCATTCTAGAAATCAAAGTTGCACCGCACATTAATATTCTTGGGTAACTGAACTGCGAACTCTGTGAAAGTCAAGGTTTTACAAGAGAGACTTATAAAGGACACGCCAGCCAATTTTTGACATATATAATGTTAGGGACCTTCGCACACCGTGTCTCAGCAGGGGCTGAAAGGTTAATGGAATCGAGATTTGTGTAGACATGACTGATTTTCCTCCTACAGGAGGAGATGGAGGGGGAGTAAGCTGATTTGGACAAAGGTCTTTAAAGCCGTTCACACCTGCATCGCCCCTTTGTAAGGGCATCAAGGCACTGGTCCCTTCTATTCTAATCTCCAGAAGCATCCAGAGCTTGTCAAAGAAAACACGGTTCAGCCAAGAATAAGCTGAGAGCCCAGACAAAATAGGCAGTTTGAGAAAAGCAAAAAAAGGCAGCGCAGATCAGGCAGGTGGGAGGAGCATTTCAGTTTTTAAGGTGGTGTCTTCCTGGTTAAAACTTTAATCTTTGAGGGCTCCTGGTTCTTGAACAGTATCCGAAGATGTTTTGGGGTGCATTTCTGTTATCATCCCCCCAAAAATCAGTGTGATGAAAATATGTCAAATTGTATATAAAACCAGTGTATGGTGCCCCATGATTTCATTAATGTACACAGCTATGATTTAATAAAATAAAAATAAAAATTAATAAAAAAAAAAAAAAAAAAAAAAAACACAGTGGGGAAAATATTCCCTATTCAAAAAATGGTGCTGAGTAAAATGGTTGGAAACATGTATAAGATTGAAACTAGACCCCCAACATTCACCATTAAATAAGATAGACTCTCACTGGAT
>CAUYPK010045768.1:0-13941 GCA_963574355.1 Loris lydekkerianus
CTGAATCCTTATACTCCAAAACTCCTGATTATAAGGATTCAGGATTTATAAACATTTATTTACAAGACTTTACTGCCTTAAATGGGGTTTTCACTTAATTAAATGTGCCATTAAATATTGTGGGTTAAATAGTTCAGTGGAGTACAGTTCAGTTCAGCCGCCTACCTCTTCAGCTCAGCCACGACTTGTGGACTGAGCTGAAGCACCGCCCCCTCAAGCAGAGGGCAGAAGACGACTGGAGACTACGTGCATTTGATTAGGTCCACGCGCACAGAATCAAATAACCTGTATGACCCGAGTATAAGCCGAGTTCAGGTTTTTTGGCACAAATTTTCAGCACAAAAACTCGGCTTATACTTGAGTATATACAGTACATTATATTCTCAAATATTTTTATGAATAATATAAAAATATTTATTGAATGGAATATAACTAAGAGCAGACATGGTATTGTAAGAAATATATATACATAGGTTGGTGTTGTATAATATTTATATAGGAGAAGAAAAGTTAACTTTAGAATCAAACACGTTTCAGTTTGAATTCTAATTATACCAGTTAGTAATTATGAAATTCTGCATAACCTATTTTTTCTCTCTAAATTCGTGTTTTTAAGCTCTGTCATTGTCCTGGGCAGGGTCCTTTAAGACCTGTGGAACTGGTGGTGATTGACCCGGAGAGGGATGAAAAGAGGATATGCAGAATAGAGTTTTCAAAGGTGGGACTTAGGGGACCACTGCTAGCTTGTGGGGATTCAGTGAGTGGCCTTGGGTGCTTGTTCAACCCACCTTTTATTGAAAGCTGTTTTCTCATTTAGCAAAAAGGGTAAGCTGAGGACGGGAACAGAAGGAAGCATGTTAGTTCTTACTCTGTCTATAATCATTAACTTTAAGGGTCTGGACAGCCTTGAGAAATCTGGGACCTGAGCCTTGTGGGGGGGCAGCCTCCTGTCTGTGGTCATCCTCTAGTTTCTCTGTGGTACAGTCATGGTGGTATCATTCTCCTCTGAAGAATCAGTGGAAAGAGAAATTTCCCCCCTTTTCTCCACCCAGAGGTATTTCCCTCCATGGTTAGGGCACGAGCTCTGCTGCTCATATTTCAAGGTTCTAGCTTTTCTCTGGATCTCTGCCCTGGCTGTTTTACAAATCCCCACAATGGGTATTTTCTTTGACTGTTGACTGGGCAGGGGTTGGTCTGGTTAATGTGCCTTCCCAGGCTTTGCACGCAGCTCCTGCTATGGCCACTGTTCTTCAGACCCAGCAGGGTTGTTTATAAGCTGTATCTTTTACAGTCCAGGCTCCCGGTGAAAGCAGAAACTTCCCAGACAAAATTTTAGCTGTTAGTTTAAAAGTAAGCTAGCTAAATTGTTTTTATTCTGCCTTGCTCAACTTATTTCGTTGTTTTTCCCCTTTTCTGGGGGTGTTTTCCCTTGCTACAAAGGGGTCTTTGGTCCCCATTCTACCTGCACAAAACCCTTCATAATTTTTAGTGATTAATTAAAACAGAAACATTTTACATGTAAATTAAAGTAGAATACCCACTAGAAATAGATAAGAGATAATAGGAAGGCTCACTTCTCTAGTAAAATACCTTTATTTTATTTTGATTTTTTAGAGAAAAGGTCTCACTCTGTCACCATAGGCTGGAGTACTATGTAACCTTGAATTCCTGGGCTCAGGTGACCTCCTGCCTTAGCTTCCTGTGCAGCTGGGACTACAGGCATGCACCATCATGCCCAGCTAAATTTTGTGGGGTTTTTTGTTTTGTTTTGTTTTGTTTTGTTTTGTTTTGTTTTTTTCACGATATGGGTCTTGTTATATTGTTTGGGTTGGTCTTGAACTCCTAGCTTCAAGTGATCAATTTGTTATTTTATACTAGAACTTTGTTCTTTTAAAAAATTCGATAGGAGGCAATATGATTCATTTGGAAAATAAAATAAAAACCCTGGTCCAGTAATGATAAAACTTTGATTCAAATAGAAGTTTGACATTCACTAGGTAATTTTCTTGGGCCAGTCTCCATTTTCTACATGGAGTGGAAGGGAGTCTCCATGGAGTCTCCATGTTCTACAACAGGGTGGAATAAACATATAAAACAATGATGATGATAACTCTAAGGATGTTGCTCTAAAGCCCCAAGGTATCAACATGAGGGCTGTTATGGAGATGGAGGTGAGAAGGGAGACTTCTTCAACCCCTTTGCATTTTGGAGGGGACTTTCCAAGGTTTCAAAGGTAAAAGATCCACCTTAGAGGAAAACAACTTATATAGTCAGTTTCCCTCTGGTTCCAGGTGGATTAAGACAAAGGTCTACGATTGTTATGAGGAGGCACTCCCTTTTCTAGAAAGAAGAGATTGGGAAGAAACTGAAGGCACCCATTAGTCCCATATAGCCTTGTCAGGGATAGTAAATCTACATAAATGATCCCAATGGCTTTGTTTTATGACTCGGAAGCTCTTACGCGTAGCCCATGCAGATATACCAAATGAGGTGACAGACATAACGTTTGCTCTTTTTATCTACCTGGATTGTCTCCAAGATTTGTTACCTTGGATGTTGGGGTAGACTTGTAGAGTTCAACGGCTGTGCAACCCTTTAGAAATTACAAACACTTGACATCCTTAAAATCTTAGTGCCAATAAAATTTTCCCTCTGCCTCCGATCTGATCAGCTTTCCTATGTACCAAAAGTAGCTTTTTCTTTACTCAACTCACTATATATTCCCTCTTTTACAAAGTGTTCAGAAAAAATTTCTAAAATTAACATTTATACCACTTGCTATTTTTAAAGAAGTCTTTCAATTTGATGTTATGCCAAATTTAATTTAATAATCCTCTTAGTCCTCTTTGTTCTTTGTGTAGCATTTGGCAGTGATTATCCCTCTCCCTTGAAATTTGATTCTTTTTTCTTCCAACATATTGTGCTTCCTTTATTCTTCAGCCTGGTGTAACTTTTAGTCTGTCTCTTGTTTACTAAATCTTGGCAGTCCTCATGTTTCCTAGATTTTTCTGTGCTGTTTGCTGAGCTTTTATTTACATGTTTCAACTATAACAGCTCTAAAGATGACTTCTAAGTCATCTATTTGAAGTAAGATGACTTCTAAGTATCTATTTGAAGACACTTTTGACAAACAGGTACTACTTTCAAGAAAACTTTCAAGTTTTCATAGGGTGAGTGGTTATTAAATAATTAAAATTAAAGAAACTGGTGGCACCTGTGGCTCAGTGAATAGGATGCTGGCCCCATATACCGAGGGTGGTGTGTTCGAACCCAGCCCCGGCCAAATTGCAACAACAAAAAAATAGCCAGGTGTTGTGGCAGGCTCCTGTAGTCCTAGCTACTTGGGAGGCTGAGGCAAGAGAATTGCCTAAACCCAAGTCTGGAGATTACTGTGAGCTGTGATGGTACAGCACTCTACCGAGGGTGACAAAGTGAGACTCTGTCTCAAAAATAAATAAATAAATAAACCAATTTCAAAAGTTATTTACAACTTGGCTGGTGAATTCTTGGACATCATAAACTTGTACTGAAAGTATTGACTTTTTACTTTGAAATTTCAGAGCATCCTCTTTATGACCAGCATTTTTTTTTTCTTTCTCTAGTATAGAAATGTCTTTACTTACAGTGATATATTAAATTATTTTCTTATTATTAAATAGATGTGTATGATATGTAAACATGAAAACATGAAGATCAAACTAAGAATAATCATAACATTAGATAATATTGAAAATTTGGCTCTGTGACAGGGATTTTACTAAAAGCTTTGGACGCATCATATAATTTATTTTTCACAACATTATAAAGAAGTTATTAATATTATTCCAAATTTGCTTTTGATAACTCAAGAAAAGTTACTTGCCTTGGTTCACAAAACTACATGGAAACAGACACAGAATAGAAACACGAGTTTGTCTGATTTCAGAGCTCAACTTCTTGATCATTGCCTTATGCTATTCAGGGATAACTATAAAAATTGTAACAAATGTGCATCTTTCTCCAGCCTCTCTTTTATATGCGACGCCATCATCTCTTCCTAATAAAACTATTATCAAGATAGATGAGAAAATAAGGGTTGTTGTACAGTCTGGCTCATCCTAATGGCTCGTGGACATCCCTGTGGTTCCAGCTTCACGTGGGCTCTTCATCATGCTGAGCACACCAACCATACTGTCTACTGGGCCTGTCCACACAAGGCACAGCAGCCACATTTCTCTTTTTTGCTCTTTTCCTTTACTCTTTCACTGAAGGATTGGCAGGCACATAAGGTTTTACTGTGGAATTGAAGATAATTAAAGGAAATACATGATACCTTTGAAACTGGTTACTAAGTATGACTGTATCTTTATTCTAATGTCAAGACACAGGGAGATGAAACCCTACTCAGTTCTCTAGTGGACACTGCCAGTTCCTACCCGTGCCACTCCACAGGAAGGCCTTCCTCTCAAAGAGGACCTAGAGCCTTCAACCTCTCAATTTGAGTATCTATGCCTCCCCAGTTTGGGAAACCCTGTCTTATACCCATGGAAACCTAACCATATTATTTGGCCTCTTTTTCTTCCTGCTGCCTGGGTCATCTGGAAGACTCAGCACCCACCCAGCAGTACATACCCCAGCTCACTTATGCAGTGTAACTGACAAAATAGGGGACTTGGCTAGAACAGGCCTTTTGTATTCAACCACAATAAAACAGTTCAGTTACAGAGTTTTAGATTTTGGCATACTAATCTCCATTATGGTCTGAATGTGTACCGCCAACATTCATGTGTTGAAAAGTTAATTCCTAATGCCACGGTGTTGAGAAGTTTGACCTATAGGAGGGCAGAGCCCTCATGACTGTATGAATGCCATTGTTTTACAGGAGTGAGTTTGTTATTACAGGAGTGGGTTCCTGATAAAAGCATCAGTCTGGAACTCTTTCCACTGCCACCGCCTCTCCCCCTCACTCTTACACAGATGCTGTCTTGACCTCTCTTCCACCACGGGCTGATGCAGCAAGAAGCCACTTGCAGGGTGCTAACCTGTCAATCTTGAACCTCCCTGGCTCCAGACTTATAAGAAATAAATCTTTGTTCCTTAAAAATTACCCAGTTTCAGGTGTTCTGTGACAGCAGCAGAAAACAGACTAAGACATCCCCAAATGCTTCCCTGTGTGAGAAACAAACGTATCTGTTCATCCTTGTAGTTTTCAAATGGATAACTATTGAATGAAATGTAGACATGCACGTATACCTCCCACGGATAAGCATTAAATCTTAGAAACAGCACAGTGTAACTCCATTCAGCATTTCCCTTCACTTGTTGTGAAGAATATTTATGTACAAAAAGAGACTAGAATAGAATTCCTGGGAGCAATCCTGAAAAGGGAGGATAAAGGTTTGCCACCAGGAGGAATTACTTCCACTGAAATTTTCTTGTAACACTTGATATTGTTAACAATAGAAAATCTTCTCCTACCATAAAAAATCATCTTCTGCCATTTAATTAGAGAAATAGGAAATAAAGGATAATGATGGCATAGTAATTTCTTTGGGAATAAATTATAATGATTGCTCATACTGACTTTTATTTCAACATATACGTTTTATTCATATAAAAATATATTTTCAATTCCTAGTTTCATATGATTATTAAAATAGGAAATGTATTTAATTTCATTTAACTGCTTTGGAACTAAAATAAATTAAATTCTCCTTGACATGGATCTATTTAGAGGGAAGGAATGATTTGATGAGTCAATAGCAACAGAAAGGGAGATGGTGCAGAATAGAGGTGTAGGGAATGTAGTATCATTTTTTTCAAGGAATAAGCCCCATCACATCATGTTAGCAAGATTCTTAGTTTGTTCATTGTGTCATACATCTTATGATTATTTGTTTATATGTTTTACTTATTGTTTAATTTATTTTATTTTATTATTTATTTATTTATTTTGAGACAGTGTCTCAATATGTCGCTCTGAGTACTGTGGTGTCACAGCTCACAGCAACCTCAAACTCTTGGGCTTAAGCGATTCTCTTGCCTCAGACTCTTAAGTAGCTGGGACTACAGGTGCCCACCACAATGGTGCAGAAATACTGTGCTGTAGCTTCAACGTGTCTGGCAAATACTTGGTTCCTTATTAACTTTTTTTTTCTCAACAGTGTATACTGAAGGCACTTAGGACTTTAGAAAAGGTCAAAGGGTTGTTATAATAAAATAAACTAAAAAGAAACAGGTGAAATTCATTGTTAGATTTTAATAAAATGTATTTCTTATACCCAAAATATTATTTCAAGATATAATTAATATAAAGAAAATTGTTGATGACTTTACATTCATTTTCCTAACCTGAGTCTTCAGAATCTAGCATGTATTTCATGCGTATTGCACATCTCAATGTGAGCGAGCCAGAGTGAGATGAGGGTTCAGGGACAGTTAGTAGGAGAGGAAGAAGATACTCAGCATCTGTGCTATCTAGTGCTTGGAATGTACTTTGTCCAAATCGCGAGCGTCTGTTGAGACATAGTCAAGTAAATTATATCTTGAAATAATATTTTGGGTATAAGAAATATATTTTAAAGTAAATTAATCTTTCTGTTTCTTTTAGCTTATTTTAATATGGTACTAGATGATATTAAAATTACAGATTTAAAATTACTTGTGCATCTTGCATTTGTGGCTGTGTGTATTTCTGTTGAACAATGCTGCTTTTTATTTTGATTTTTTTGTAGAATTTTCCTTACATTAAAAAATCTCTTACCTTGAAGAACAACTTTTATATTTATACACACAAACACATAGGAAATGTGTATCTCACAATAGCAATTTTTTCCCCCCGGTTAATTTACTTTTAACCTTCTAACCCAGATCACACAGAAATGATATTTTTTTAGTTTATAAGCCAGAGGTATCCACCAACTATTCTTGGAAGTATCAATAGCAGAGGAAGTAATAGTTAATTGGATCAGAAAAACTCCCCAATTTATGTGATTATAAAATAATTTTCAAAACATACATTCTTTTGAAAAAGTGTTTTTAAGCCTTCATACTAACGTATAAAAAATGTGATACATTATTCCCTGAAAAATTTTTTTTTTTCCCAAATAGTTTTAAAAATGTATTTATTTTTTAGAAGACAGACTGTTGAAGTTTTATTCACACCGAGGACACATTGAAGTCACTGCCATAAACTTAAGAACTTATTTTCCTGACTTACTAAGGTGGTGCAAAAAAACTATTTTTGAGTAGCTAGCTGAAATGAATTGTATAAAAATGCCTGCCTATATTCATTTTCGTAATGCCATTTAAATTATTTGTTACATGTTACAGAGCCGTTCCTTTGCTCTGTTTCTCGACATATGCCTTGGTAACCTGTTTTGTCTATGACTAAGAACAAGGGACCCAGTAGTTTGAGTGTTGGGTTTCTGATTTTATTTGACAAGGATAAATGGGCTACGTGACTTCTGAGTGCTACGTTACTAATTTGCTAAATACTATAGGATTTATTCATTTTCTTCTAATTAAGGTTCATTTTTCATAAATACCATCAGGTAATAATTGAGATACATCAATAAGTAGAAACTTTATAGTAAAACATCAATGCGTTTCCTCTTTTGAATACTTGTAGCCACAGAGACCTTCCACTTGTTCTTAAGAGTTTTTATTCTTATCGTAATATTTTTCAACTAGGGAGCTTTTGGCATTCAGGGCACAACAATTTATCATTTTGTGGTGCTCTCTTGCATATTATGGGACCTCTAGCCTTTCCTGTCCCAATGTATGAAATGACAGCAGCAGTAACCCCACTTCCCGTCAGTAGGACAACCCCAAACCCCCATCACCACACACTTCCAAACACCAGCTGGGCTGTGCCATTTCAGTAAACGACCTCTTGTCAGTTGTTTTCTTGTTACTCCTCTCATGATCTTTAATCAATAGCATCCCATATAAAATATTCCAAATCATCATAAAATACTATGTTTTACTGTGAAATGCCACGAAAAAGTGTGTCTTTCAATTTACCTATCATTTTTTGCACACTATTATTCGAGGCACTATTCTAAGTACTTTACTCGCAGTAACTTATTTCCTCTCAACAAAGCTACAGATTCCATTCTACCATCACCCGGACTTTACAGTTAAGGAAGCTGGGGGCAAGATAGGTCAAGTAACTTGTCCAGTGTGACGAGCTAGAGGGTGGCAGGGTCCTGGTTGAATCAGGAAGTCTGGATCTACAGCTTGAACTTTTGAACATTCTGTTTTACTTATAAATTCTTAAAATCAAAAGTATTAAGAAAGAAAAACCTGATAACCTTTACCTTTCTGTTCTGCAAGTTTCTATTAGAAGTTTTAGTTGGATCTACTCTTTCAGATGGGGCCCATAGGATGCAGTCAAGCTAAACACGTAATTGTCAGACACAGCTCATTACTAAAACTCGGAATCCAGTTCTTATTTTATCATTCCCACCTCCTTACTCCAGGGGTCCTCAAACTTTCTAAACAGGGGCCCGGTTCACTGTTCCTCAGACCGTTGGAGGGCCGGACTATAGTTTAAAAAAAAAAAAACTATGAACAAATTCCTATGCACGCTGCGCATAACTTATTTTGAAGTAACAAAACAAAATGGGAACAAATACAATCACACCGCCTCATGTGGCCCGCGGGCCGCAGTTTGAGGACCCCTGTCTGTGCCAAATTAGGGATAGAGGAAACAGGTTACAAGTAACATGTTAATAAATATGCCACATTTCTTTCCAAATATGTGGAAGAAAAAACATTTACTTTTGTAAGTTGCTATATGTGAAATGATGTCATTTTCATGTGCATTTCTTTTATCTTTTCACCGTTTTTATTGTATATGACAACATTTCCAAGTACTCAGCCATCTCTAAAGTATAGTTGATTTTGAAAGACCTGAAACAGAACCTAATGTATGGTTGTACTTGAAATAAAACTCTAGTTGGTGTTTTATAAGGGAAATTTACGAAGCTTGCTTTTAAATGTAATTTATTGACCTATGCTGGGAAATGAAGCTCATTTGAATTTTTAACATGTAGAGAACAATAGCTCTTTGGAGGTGTACGTGTATTTAAAACCACTATCTGTATTCATGGAATCAAAATTATGATGCTGTTACCCAAGCAAGTACGCTAATTCTTCACAAAGTGACATTTGTAAGAATTTGTCTTTAAATAAAAGACAATTCCTGAAGGAACATAATTATGAAATTATTGGTTTTTGTTTAATCTATATAAATGCTAATTATTTCATTAGTTATATTTATTACAGCTTTTCTATATGAATTATCGTGTGAAATTTTATTTAGTAATTTGTGCCTGGAAGAATTTTCTTCCTCCTGAGATGGTAGTATAACTCCTCCTATTTATTAATAAAAGCTATGTAATCTGACTTCTCCTTTTGCCCAGGGCTCCTATGAAGCCCTGAGCAAAAAACACAAGAACTCAAATTTATCCGAAGTGACTATGTTCATCTTAACTACATATTCCTTCATTGTGATACACTACTTTTATTTTACTATTTTATATGTACTTCATACGTTTTATATGTACTTCAAAACATTTTTGGAAAATAGCTCAAATAAATCTGATATTTCTTTATAGGAAGCCAGTGGGATTTCTTAAGAAAAAAAAAAAAGAGGAAAGGAAGGAAGGAAAGAAGTAGTGTCAAATCTGTTTCTAAAAATTTTAACTCGCTCAGACTTATTGAGAAACGTCTTAGGAACAAAATCTAACATGGTAACTATGTTTGTTCCTAAGCATGTTTGAGTGTTAAATCTTTCCTTTCCTCGCCCATTAACAGGGTGGCTCTTGTAGAAATACATATCCTGTATTAATGAAGAAAAACAGCTGACCTACTCTTACCTGCAGGGAAAGCAATTATCATTTAGTCCAATGAATCAGAGTATGTTACTGCCCACCTCCACCTCTGTCAGCCGCTCATAAAAACGTACTGCATGGTGAAGGCATCAGCAACAAATTTGCTTTTGAATTGCACATTGTTGTATCAAGTTCACTTTTTAATAACATCTTCCTGTGAAATGACAGGCTGAACTACGTGCTCTGGAATGAGGTGTAAGAAAGATTAGGTCCCTGTTGTAAAATCTCCCCACTGTTTAAATCACTGTCAACATTAACAGAAAAGCAGATGGTAACACTACTTAAAAGATAAGTAAATGTGTGGGGCAAAAATAAAAAAAAAAAACCTTAAAATATTTTCTATATTTAAAATAGTTCCATTGTTTTTTTTTTTTGTTGTTGTTGTTCCAATTGTTTGGGAGGGTGGTTAGAATATATGCCTCACAAATTTTATGTTCACAGCAAGAACAATAAGAGGTTTTGTGGCCCATTAAAACACATCATATTAAAACAAATTTTCAGTTTGTGACATTGCAGTAAAAACTCTTAACACTCACTTAACCAGAAAATCCAATTAACCACACATCTTATTTTTACAGCATCCCGTTTTTTTTCTAGCTCTTAATATTACTTTTAAATTTCATTATCTCCATTCCAGGAATTGCAGATAACTATAATGGGTTTCTTTCAGTTAAAAAAAAAATAATTTTCTAAAGGCTTAATTACTCTGATTCATGCTAATACAGATTCATAAGAAATTAAGGTGTTTTATACAATTTTGGTTTTAAATTTTTAAATAAATTTATAAGGTGATGTTCTTTGCCCATTTATTCTCTTCTAAAAACCTCACAATAGGCTAGATAACCTTATTATATACTCCAAGAAAACCAGTTACCATTCTTCATCCTTAAATTTGTTCTCTGTTAGCTATCTCATCCATAAACTCTCAGCTCTTTGGGGAAAGAAATATATCTTGCAATTTACCTATCAAATCTTTAACCCTATTACAGTACAGGGTACAAAGTGGCTCTGAAGAAAGTTTTTTTGAATAAATAATTGCGTTTCATGCATGAATTAATACATTTTTCCAAACAGTGACTTTAGAACGTTAGTAATAAAGATGTGTATAATTGGGGTGGATTTCTTACAGAGGAACATCTTAAACAACTGGAAAATACTCTCACCTTGTAGAGAAGACAACCCAGTAAAATACAATTTGGAAATGAATCATATATATATTTTTTTCTGTTGTTTCTTGGCTGGGGCTGGGTTTGAACCTGCCACCTCCAGCAGATGGGGCTGATGCCCTAATCCTTTGAGCCACAGGCGCCACCCAGAAATGAATCATATTTTAAAATCTATGCATAATTTGCCACCATAGTTTAAGTAAATGAGATTTTTAATAATGGAATAAGTTTTTAGCAATATATTTACCTATGTACTATCTCCACCAACTCCACCTGCGTCCTTTGGAACTGCTATTTTTATAATAACAGTGTTGTGGGATTTCAAGATGTCTTGTTTCCAGGAATTCCAGTATCCCCAAGAGAGATTTTTAACTCCTATGCATGTAGATATTTGTGAATCTTCTGAAGCATATGTTTGTATTGCAGATGAGTTACAAATCACCTAGTAATTAGAACAAAGCAATGTGATTTTGTGTGGTGTACTTACTCTTAGCTCCCTCTGCCCTTGGCCTACATGTTCCTTCCCGCCCTTGCCCTATTGCACGACCGTGGGACTTGTCTCCTGGCTCTGATTCCCTCAAACTGTTGCAATTTAGTTTCTGCCCTCCATGACTTCAGTGATATTTCTTTCATTAATTAAGCTCCTAATTCCATGCTATTAAATATAATAGATACTTTAATCCTTTATTGCATTTGAACTTTTTACAGCATTTGCAACTAATAGCTTAGAAATAGACTCTTATTTGGGGGGAAACAACTTACCGTCCTGGTGTTCCACCTGTGTTCTCTGGCCTCACCTTATCAATGTTCTTTGTTTCATCCTTTTCTCCTTTCTCTCCTGAACAGTTGGCAGCCTCTGGGATTCTATCGTAGGAGTTGCTTTTCTTATCTTTGAATACCCTGTTTGAGTTATCTTGCCTACTCGTAAAGCTTCCAATATTACATGTATGTTAATGACTCTTATGTGGTTACTTCTAACTCAGTTTTCTTATTATAGCTTAGACTCCATCTGCCTACTGGATGTTTCCCTTGAAGATCGAGTTTTGTCTATAACTCACATGTGCCTCACCATAGTCATCCTCCCCATTCAGACATGCACGTCCCTTGGGTCCATACCTGACATACCATGTACTATGCACTCCGGTGTTTGAGCCCCAAACCTGGGTCTTACCTCTGACTTCTCTCTGCACAATCCAAGTAATCACAAAATTCTATAGCTTCTACCTCCATATACAGCTCCAATATTTTTCACTTCTCCCCTTCTAATATAGGACTGGAGTTAGTGGTACGGAGAACATTCCGGTACCATTCCAGTGGCATAATAACTGGAATGTTCCCCGTACCACTAACCTCAGTCCTATATTACACCTCCCGCTGGATGATGCAGCTTTTTTAGCCAGTGTCCTTTCTTCCACTTCATGCCCTTCAGTCTAGCCTCTACATTTTAGTAGTCTTTCCAAGATGCAGATTTAGTCAACAGCATTTCTGTGCTTATATCATTCAAATGATTTTATATTACACTCAAGGTAAAGCTCAGACTTCTTACAAGTCCTTGCAAATGACTCAATTTCTTGACATCTCTTTACTATTCTTCTAAAATCCAACTATATTAACCCAAAATACCTATGCTCATAGACTGTGGTTCAGTTTATGTTACTATAAGAGCACACCATAGATGGAGTCATTTATAACAAATAGACATTTATTTGGAGGCTGGGAAGTCCAAGATCAAGTGGCTACATCTGGTGAAGGCCTTTTTGCTTTGTTGTAACATAGTGGAAAGTATCAAAGAAAGAGATTGGGTGTGAGAAAGAGGGGACCAAACTTGCTTTTATAACAAACCCACTCTTGCCATAAGAAGCTTACTCCCGTGATAACAACATGAACCCATTCACGAGAGTGGAGGCTTCACGATTTAAACACCTCCCGCGCAGACCCTGTCTCTCAACATGGTAGCTCTGGGAATTAAGTTTCCATCACATGTGTTTTAGAGGCCACATTCGAATCATACCAGACTTGTTTAGTTTTATTGACAAGTTAATTTTAACTGCCAGGGCTGCTTCCCACGTTTACCTGCCATTTATTAGCATGTAGGAGGTACTTACTGAATATGTATTAAATAAACATTGGGTAGTATACTGCATGTAAAAAAATATCGTTCCATTGGGCAAATGAAATCCAATAAAATAAAGAGTAGTATTATTTCCTTAAAGAAAATTTAAAGGGAGTTAAGAAATGGTCTAGTTTTAATAAATACTTAGAAGTTTGAGGAATATAAACTCAAATCAAGCACGAACCTCTTTCAGTAAGTACATAAGATTTAAAACTATTCATCTCATGTGACATTGCCTTTAATAAAAGTCAAAGTGTTCTTATGTTGTTTATATGAGAAATAACTTGTCATTCCTGGGTTATATTTTTAGGGAATAAGTCAGGAAGTCTAAGAAAATGCTCATGGTGAAACCACTGAACTGTATTTTCCATGAGTAAACACGGAATCAGGAAATTTAAAAAGCATTTATTTGCATACATGGGTGTAATATGAATGTTCCCCAAGAGAGCCATGGTTGCTCACCTGTTCGAGCCCTCTGCAGGTGAACTGATCTGACTCTAGTGAAGACGTTTAGTAGTGAGGGCGTATTTGTGGCTAAACCAGTTCAGTATTCAAGTTAAGCTCTATTAATCCCTAAGCATATCCACTTACATTGATCCTTGGATACTAGTGACTATTGGAATTGGATGATACCCCTTTTCCCACATGTCTATTTGAATTCATTAATTGATAAACTTTTTCCATTTATTAGAATGGCACAGTCCTGAACTGTTTAGTTACCAAGCAGAAAACAAAAAGACCTGGAGAGGAAGCTCACTAAATCACTAAATCCATGAGTCAGTCT
>CAUYPK010045771.1:0-26784 GCA_963574355.1 Loris lydekkerianus
TCAGATCTTTCAGGGATGCAACTTCTTGTCTCAATGTGTCAAAATCTTTGGTCATTTGGTCTTTGAATTTGTTGAATTCTTGAGATATCTTTTGGGTTACTGCTTGGAGTTCTAATTCGATCTTATTTGCTATCCAGATTCAGAAGTCTATTTCTGACATCTCAGCTATTTGTTTCTGCATGGGATCTTGTGCTATGTCTGCCCCATTGATCCTTGGGGGAGTTGATCTACCCTGATTATTCATATTGCCAGAGTTTTTCTATTGATTTCACCTCATGATTTTTTTCACCGTTGTCTCTGGCCGTCCTCAGAGTTGGGGAGGTGTCTCTCCAAGATTAGACCCCAGTGGGATCACTCTATTGTTGCTGGATCTTTTTAGGGAGTGACCCTGTGTAGTTCCTCTGGGGCTGCTCTAGCTACGGAGTTCTGGTTGTGGAAGCAGCTTTGTCATGTGACCCACCTGGATCCAGCAACTGGGTGGGAGGTGGTGTGCAGGTTCTGGGAGTGCCTGGTGCCCAGTGACTTTGGCACAGAGAGCCCAAGGCTCCAGCAGTCTCTGGACAGGAGAAGGGCTCTACGCAGAGGCAGGTAGGGCTGCAGAGGGCACGCAGCTACCAGAATCCCTGGCCAGATGAGCAGGCCAGTGTGGAGACTGGGAGGACACTGGAGGGAGGACGCAGGGTTGCGAGGCGTCTGCAGTTCCTGGTCATGGCATGCCGAGGCCCGGTTGGTGTGGGCCATGGGTCGGGGGTTGCAGCACGGCTCTTATGGAGGTCTGAGCGGCACCAAGCCCAGGAGTTTGAGGTTGCTATGAGCTGTGACTCCACGGCACTCTACCCAGGGCAACAGCCCAATGCTCCAGTGTGCCAAAACTGTCTCACTCTGCCCCTAGGGGTTAACGCTGTGAGGCAGCTCAGTCCCCGCCTTTAGGCTGCTCAGTCACTAGGTTACTAGGTCCCGCCAGATCCTTGCTCTGCGACCCTAAGGGTGGAGCTTGTCCCTCAGCTCCCTGCGGCCCAGCTCAGCGGCTCAGTCTGGGGCTCCAGACAATGCCCAAAGTTCTCCACACTCCTGCTCAAGCTCTCCCCAAGGTAGTTCAACTGAGTGCCAAGTCCAAAAACACGGAAACAGTTCACAGGTAAGCCCTTTCTGGTTTGCAGTCTCACTGCTGCTTGTACTTATGGTTGCTGGTGGGATTAGGTAGATGGAATACATGCAACCATGTAGTATCACCCATTATAACATGGTGGAGATAACACCACCATAGAGAAAGGATACAGGTGGGGGAGGGGAGAGAATTATAGTCTGTGTAGTGTTGAACTGAAGGAAAGGAAAAGAAAGAGAATATGTGCCTCTCATTCCAGCATCCGGCGAGGGAACTGAGAGGAGCTATTGGGTAGAATCACGTAAGGAGACACAGATAATTGATCCTGATAATCTTAATGATTTGGAGAAACAAGAATCCAATGTACTCCATCTAATATGAAGCTAGTAGATGATCTAATACATACCCCCATAAGAGAAAACCTCAAATCAATTCAAAGTGGGGGGGCAGGGGAATGAGGGAGCAGGAAGAGGGGAGACTGGGGGGGGTTATGGTGTGTGTCACACCTCTTAGGGGTGGGAGACAATTATAAGAGGGACTTTACCTAACAAATACAATTAGTGTAACCTAATTCTTGTACCCTCAATGAACCTGAAACAAACAAAAAAGACATTAAAAAATAAATAAATATTGTAAATATATCATAATGAAAAATAGTCCTTAAGTACATATACATTTTGAAAAATGGCCAGATAACACTAATTTCCTTTCAAGCTGGAGATCTAAGAAACACATAATAGTTTTCTGAATTTTATGCAACCCTACAATGGCAGAAATTAGAATTGAAATTTTAGCAGTGCCTCTTATTAAATCTATAAAACTGAGGGATATTTTGATGTGCCCTAAGATGGTTAGCTCCTTTTCTTTTCTTGGTGGGGGGGCGGGCACAAACGTCAACATACAAAATGTCTAATGTACGAAGAAAGCAGACAGGTTACCACACAGGATTTTTATGGCACTGTTTCTCTCTCCATCATGCCCTGCTGAGATTGAGTCAATCAGTAAGGTCAGCATGGGCTTAGCTGGGGCAGGAGTTAGAAGAGGGTGAACTTTGATGAAATAAATGCTAGCCAAGTCTGGGATTTAGGTCTCAAACTAGAAAAACAAAATATCAAACAAAAGGAAATATCAAGAAATAAAAGAAGGAAAAGAAACTTGCATGATCATGACAGGTGTAGCCTAGAGTTAGAGTTCATGTATTTGTTGTTTTTTCTTTGACAATTTTAGAGTGATTAGAGAACAATGCTGTCAGCAGGCTGGAGGAGGGAGCCAAGAACCTAGAACAACAAACACATATAAGTCTGGCAACCTCCACCCCTTCGTGATCAAAAGTGACATAGCCAACAAGGAAGAAAAGTTATTAGTAGAGCAGCAGAGTGGTTACCTTGTGAAGAGGAAGTGTCCACTTGTGGGGACAGATGATTAAAAAGCAGAGGCCACTGACCAGGACATAAAGCATCTTACAAATGATGTCTTTTTCCAACTCAACCCAATGTTACCAAAGCAAAAATGGGGTCCAGCACATTTTAAACATCAGGTACTTTTCTAACCATTTTGCATATTAATTCATTAAATTCTTATAACACATCCATTAACTAGACACCATAACTATTTCTCATTATAACTTACAGATAGGACAAAAAAATTCATTTTGTTCAAGGTCTTGTTCAAGGTCATGGGGCAAGTTAAGTGTTGTGCCCTGAATTCACACCTGCAGGGCAGCACCTCTGCCCATGTTGTTAACTTCTGTGCTATACTCTTGGAACTAATTTGGTTACTACTGTGAAAGTCCAGGGTGCTACAGTTGTTTCTGGTTCACAATGACTTGTTAATATTTACTTATTTATTCTATGTTGAATGAAATTTGAAAAGAGATGTAAGACTTTATTTTTTTAGAAAGGTGTTGCATTGTAACTAAAAGTTCTCTACAATGTCATCCAAAATATAAAATAGTTCTTTCTATTATTATCCAAAGAATATATATGATTCTGAAAGCCTAGTAACAGAAGAATGATGTGTATGAGAGAGTTCCGTCACCTCTTCCTCACTTCGGGGTACTTTTCATGCGGTCAATGGACTCAGAGATTTTTGCTGGAAGAAAATCTTTATATATTTACAAATATATTGTGTTATGAAATAAGCCAGCTCATTATTTGAAATGGTCAAATAAGACAGAGGCATAGTTTCGTGGCTTGGTTATTTGAATTTTCATTATGCATAGACTTATCCTTCCTCTTCCTTCATGCACCTGCAAGAAATGCATGCCTAAGCTTACTCTCTGACAAGGTGGAAAGACATATAATTGGAATGCAAATTTTTAGAAGCATCACCATCACATTAATGTCTAGAGAGAGTATGGGTAGTGTTGGCCTGTATGGTATGGAAGACAGCAGTATTAGATAGTTACCACGGATAAATAATTGAGAAATCAGGGTTGGTATTCATCACTCCAAAATCTAACACTAACTCCGTTAGCTAAGATAAGTCATAATACTTAAATAATACAGAAATGTGTAAAGGTTTATTGCAGCACATACATTAAATTTTCTAGGAGTGAATTATAACTATTTTGATAAGTTTTTTTTAAAAAAATAAGGAGTTCAGTTATTGAATGTTTCAGCTATCAGATGCTGTGCTCCTGGGATGAAGCGTTGTTCTTAGTATGCTTGCTGACTATACTGATAACAATTACTCAGAAGACAGAATCAGTTACATAGCCCTAACCTAGGTAGTTTAAACAAAAATCGAAAAAGGGGGTGGTGCCTGTGTCTCAGTGGGTAGGGCACTGCCCTCATATACCGAAGATGGAGGATTCAAACCCAGCCCCGGCCAAACTGCAACAAAAAAATAGCCAGGCATTGTGGCGGCGCCTGTAGTCCCAGCTACTCAGGAGGCTGAGGCAAGAGAATCGCCTAAGCCCAAGAGCTGGAGGTTGCTGTGAGCTGTGACATCATGGCACTCTACTGAGGGCGACAAAGTGAGATTCTGTCTCTAAAAAATAAAAATAAAAATAAAACAAAAATAAAAATTGAGAATGATTTAGAAGCACTTACAAGGTAGAGATGCCCGTGGATCTAGATGGAAAGGTATGCGTGGATCATGGCACGACGGCGCTGTTCTGAAATTGTCCTTTTCTCTTGGAGCTATACAGAATTTTTGCAACTGGGACACGTGCCACTGTATTACACAAAAGGCGTGAGAGGCGTGGCTTACGTTTGGAAAGAACATGATCTTTTTCTTTCCCGAATGTTGTATTGAAAAGACTAAAGAAATATAAAGGTAGGTAGAATCAGGTATCAGTTTAATCTCAAAATATTAAAATTATAGCAAATATTCCTACCCTTCATATTCCCTACATCAGGCCCTTTCAGGTTGTCTAAGGATTCAATGTATTTTAAGTTAGGAGGCTTTCACCTGTTAAAAGTGCTGTTAATGTTGTCTTGAAGTAATTACAACCTTTGCAACTCAAATAGTGATCTTCATTCTACCCTGAGGCTTCTCTGAATCTCCAGACAGAAGCAGTTATGCACATCTGGCACTAATAATGTATCACTGGTATATATTTAGGGACTTATTTATTTCCCATATTATACTATGTCTTTCAAAGATTTTATATATAATTTCCTTGTAATAAATGAGAGCATATTCTCTCTCTCTGTACATACATGTATCTTGTATAGTATCAGTGCTGTATACAGACCTTGTTAAATTAAGGGCATACAGTGTTTTTATTTTTCCTGAATTCACAAATGTGTATGTAGATGTTCAATTAAACAACCAGACATTACAGCCACTTTTAATTAACATTGATGTTGAAAGTTGAGACTGTACTCTGTTTGCTTTGTTGATTCATTTAATTATTGATTTAAAGTAGAAGTAAAAGTAAAAAGTGAAGAATTATTACTGGATATTAGCTGTGCTGGGATGACAAACATCAGGTGGTTGGAACCATGAGGAAAACAGGTGGAAATTCAACCAGGTACAGCCCTACTTTAGCACAGAACACTGTGGAGGAACCCAGTTATGCCATGATTTGAATTATGTCAACCTAAGAACTTAAATCTGAGGCAGATGTTGAAATTGACCTTTTACTGTGGCACTAAGTTTAAACCTCTGTTATTTTAGAATACATTAGGACAGGAGTTAGGATCTTGAGTTTAATTAAAAGCAAAAGAAATTCAGCAGAAGGTACTGAAGTAAACTGGTAAAAGGGTATGCTCCAGCAGGCATCACCTGGTCTTCACAGTTGCACATTAATAAGGGTTATCTTATCTCAGTATCACACAGACAAGTAGCTTTGCAGAATAATTCATTTGCTATGTTGTTGCATCCAAAAGTTTTGACATGCTCCTCACAGTAGGTATATTCATCATAGTGGAGACAGGGGTTAGCTGAAAAAAAAAAACATAGTGTGGTTATACAATAATACCTTAAAAACTCACATTCGCTGAGGAAAGAGACTGTACTTTTAAAGACATAAAGAAAAGGTGGTTTTGATAAAGTTTATATGAAATACCTAAAATGGATTATAGGTATAGCCAGGTCTTACATGGGTAGCATTGTTTTTGACCAATATATCTCTTTAAGTTTGTGTATGTCTTTCTCATTCAGCTTCTGGTGCATTTCTTGGTAAATAAAGGGCTTATAAAGTCCACCTTCTATGTCACAGATTCAGTCTTCTTGCGTGGTATTTCTCTTTCCTACTTTCCTTTTACTTCTATTACAGTTTTCACACCACTACATACATTGCTCTTCTAAGATTAAAAACGTCTACTTGCTCATCATCCCTCCTCCTCCTATGTCACAATTAGGTGACTTTTTTAAAGGAAGAAAATCGCTAACTACATTCCTTTTCAGAAATAGGTAACGTTGAGTGAGAGAGAGGAGAGAAGAAAATGAAAATGAAAATGAAAGAGAGTAAAAGAAGAAACAGAAGAAGACATGAAAGAGGAAAAAGAAGAGGAAGAAGGATCCATTTCCCCTACTTTAAAAGTAAATAGGATGAGCTGGTAAGGGAAGGAAAATAAACCTGGCCTTCCAAAACGGAGGCAGCAGGATATTTTTCTTGGGTTTGTTATTTCTCCACTGACTTATGAAATTTTACTTAATCAATATAATTCTTAGGGTTAAAGAAATTATATTTGCAGAGAGGCTCTGAAAAGGGGAAATTTTACTATCTAAGGGAATTAACACGTCAAAGGCATTCATTTGGTAAATACTACACAGGAGGTAAGATTTAGTTAACATAAAAGGAAGGGATATAAAGGGTAGTGTGAGTATCAGCTAAATTCTTAGATATTCCAGAAGAAATAGAGACAAATAAGGACCATTCAGTAAAAAACTGCATGCCAGGATGAGTGGCCCAGGCAGCCAGGGGAGTGCTGGCTGCAGTAAGGGAGCCCAGGAACATTCTAGAGAGCAGAGAAAAATCTACCATTATATTATCTTTTTCAGGTTGACCCCAATTAAATATTTTAATCTCATGGATGAGAACTTGGTGTTCTTAAACCTAGACATTGTAATTTCCATTGTGGAGGTTAAATCAACGGTCTTTGCTTATTCTGGGGTAGGGTTTGGCGTAAACAAAAGTAGTGTTAACATTTTCTGTGGCAAGATTGAAATGTAAGTTGTAAGAAAGTGCAGCTTGTTCAATGCTTAAAGAACACGAGGCCCCCACATCAGTGGACTCATTTAATGCAAACTGAATTTGTAAAACTTACTGCAAAGTTTATCCTCACAGTCATTTGGGCAGTTTCCACATGGGGGGCCTGTCGCATAAGGTTGTTTCTTTGTGTCATGATGGTTTCCCCTTAAAGAAAAAAAGTGATATAATAAAATGCATCTTTGGCAAATGCATATAAATTTTCACCCACTGTGAATAATTTTAAAAACAAATTATGTAAACATTCTTATAAAGAACCAATATTGATTTGTAAGATGAGTGTGAGAATTTTAGACTTACAAATAGGATTCTTTTAATCTATACAACCAGCAAATACGGGTGTCATAAGAATATGTTTGAGGCAACATGCATGGCTTTTTAGACAATAAAGAGCTAACGGTACCTGGAACCTTTGGATAGTCAAATCTTAACAAGCAAGAGGACTTTAGAGCCAATTATGATAGAATACTACTCCTCATTAATACACATAGGAATTTGGTAAATCATTATGTAAAAGAGCATGATTTTTATCAATATGTTAAGAAAAAAATCTTAAACACGGGGCAGCACCTGTGGCTCAAAGGAGTAGGGCGCCAGCCTCATATGCCAGAGGTGGTGGGTTCAAACCCAGCCCTGGCCAAAAAAAAAAAAATCTAAAGCAAGGGAAATTATAGACATTCTAATCATTTCGTACCATGTCCTGAGAAACTTTTGACACATGTTAATGTTTTTTGTCAAAACCCATGGAGCATATTAGAAAGGAAACTCCATGGGCATCCAGAACTAAAGTGTTGAGGGTGGAAAAGAGACACTGGATGAGAATCTTTAGTTCTGGGCTAAATTAAAATTTTAGAAAAGGAAATTCTGACCTGCAGATGTTTAAAAACACAGTATAGATAATATCTGCTTTTTAATTAATGCAATTTTAAAAAGAAACTAAATGTTCTGGTTAAAAAAACTTTTTATGTGATTTTTTTCCTTTGATACTTGAACTGTTTTACTTTAGAAAAGAAAGTTATTAATAATTCAGTAAGGGATATAGTCAAAGAGACTTGAACTAATCTTCAACCAAGAAAATTCCCCTCTCATGACAGCTCTCGGAGTGTAGTATTTTTCTGTTTTGTATCTTTTGAACTTCATCACAAACCACCAACCCCTGCAAGAGGTTATAAAAATGATGTGTATAGATACAAAGAGATCTTATTGTCTTTGGCACATATTATATAGATAAAATATCAACTTTTTTTTTTTTTTCTTAAGACAGAGTCTCACTTTGTCACCCTTGGTAGAGTGCTGTGGTGTCACAGCTCATAGCAACATCCAGCTCTTGGGCTTAGGCGATTCTCTTGCCTCAGCCTCCTGGGTAGCTGAGACTACAGGCACCAGCCACAACGCCCAGCTATTTTTTTATTGCAGTTTGGCTGGGGCTGGGACCCACCACCCTTGGTATATGGGGCCGGCACCCTAGTCACTTAGCCACGGTGCCACCAAAATACCAACAAATTTTAACTATTGAAAGCAAGATGTAGTAAGACCAGATAATATCTCATATACAGTTATATGAATATATTTTATTCTAGTGAATCTATTATGATATTTGGAGGCTCCATTTAAAATGTAAGTATGGGAGTTATCAAATAAATCATGTTCATTGATTCATATTAAACATCTTTTATTGTGCTACACTCATGGGAAACAGTGGTTAACTACCCTTCTTGCAGCTCTTATCTTGGAGGGAAGGCTCATGTGTTAACCTGGAAAATAACACCTAGCTGACGGAGACATGTAGAGACTGAGTGTCAACTTCCATTAGCACAAGTGTGAGAAACTGGCATTTGTGGTCAAATATGGGGTTTATATCCTTCTCCAAAAACAGGCTCCCCTTTTCTGATTATCACCACTTAACCACACAGGTGGGCCCTGCAGTTAATCTTGCTCCATAACTGCAGCTGAAGGGACAAGAGAGTATCCCAGACCCTCACTGAAACAGTCAGATGACCTTCTCTAGGATTTATGACTAGTACCCATGATAGAATCTATACCATGCAAATTTAATTTCTAAAAAGAGACGTAGGTTAATATTTGAACTAGAAAGCTAAGACTAGAGAAAAACATTTGGTTTTTTCCCCCTATTTGTCCCTTTAAGAGTCCACTGCATTTCTGCCCTTTGTTGTAAAAATACTTGTGTTGAAGTAAATTTCCTTGATTCTTTGATTAAACTAGCTCAAAATATCCTTGTTTCATTGTTTAAGAATTTGTTTCTTTTATGTAACAACTAGGTGAAGAATCAATGATATACACACATATCAATAATATATATCAGTTACGTACATACATATATGCACATTTATATATATACCTACATACCTATGTGTGTGTGTGTATGTGTGTGGGTGTATATACAAAGGTTACTGGTAAATCTTCCAGAAACATATTTTGTTTTTAAAATAATGTTTGAAAGACTAGATTAGGTTATTGTATGGGGATATATTTTCAAAAGCTGTGAGAAACTAGTAATACATACTCATGACAATAATGACAAACATAGAAATATTGAGGCAACCCTCCTTTGCGGCATGTTGTAACTCCACAGCCAACAAGGAAAGAACTGGCCCAAACAACCTGTAAGATAAATGGTTATTTTGTTACAGATTTGATGTTTCATCAAATAACTACAATATAAATACTGCTACCCACAACTAAAAGTGAACATGTTTGAGATATGTTTTGGGCACGGCTTGATAAGAAGTCAGAGAAACAGGAAGCATCACACACATCTAGATAACACGAATGCAGACGCACACACATAGGCCTGCAAGGAACAGAAGGCAGCTGAAGACAGTCAGGTCAAGGTGACAGATGAGGGTCACGTGATGATTGGCATTTTCTCTATTTATAGTCAGTTTTATTTTCTTTGGAAATGTGTTAGGCTTCCAGATACATGTTCTAGTTTTAAAAATTTCTAATATTTATTTTCTTTGTAATAAGAAAGGCAGGTAGAGAGAGGAAATAGGTTGACAAAGAGTGCCATTGATTATTTTGCAATGAAGAGGCTGATCTTTCAAAGGATCTTTATTTTTATTTTTTTATTAAATCATAGCTGTGTACATTAATGCAATTATGGGGAACAATGTTCTGGTTTTGTATACAATTTGAAATAGTTTCATCAAATTGGTTAACACAGCCAAAAGGACCATCAATGCTGCTGTTCTGCACATGGGCTGTACAGGGTTGTTCTTAGGATTCATTTCTCATACCATATTATCATTGTATTCACGTATGATAAGAACCCTTTGTCAACTCTCCTTAACTCATTCTTACTAGAACTAGGAAGTTTATTTATGAGCTCTCCCTAAGAAACATGATGGCTATCATCAACCTGAGTTGAGTCTCTCCTTTTCCAACCTATATAGAAAATCAGTTGACATGATGAAGGCTGCTTGGTGTTTATATAAAAATCAGCGTATGGAAGGAACTTTTTTTATTGGTCCAAGAGAAGTTATAATGTCCAGTACTGAGTACTGAGCTGGCTTTTGAGGCAGATGACCCAGCTTTAAATTCCATCTCTATCACTTCTTGGCGGGGTAGTACTTAGCAGTCTGCGTCGTGTCTCAGGTGCATTTTTTCTTCTGCATAATGAGATATAATAATGCTGTCTTCTATATCACAAGGGAATGTTGGGAGTTAAAAAAATAAAACATTTAAGTGGTTAGAAGAGAAAGTGTTTTCATTAAGTGTGCTTTCTCCCACTCCACCCCCTTTCCTTTACATCAGGCCAGAGAGGGTTTTCTCTCAGCTAGTCCTGGAGACTTCATTCCCACTCTTCATTCCTGTTCTTTGGAGCAGCTGGCTGTAACTTTTGGTAAAACTTGATGTTTTTCCTCACAGAGAGAGGCCTTCCTGGGTGCCAATCCTTCCCCACCGATATGTCTTTTAATTATCTGCTGTTAATGAGTAGGCCTTCACCAAAACTATTGCTCTGATTGTGCAAAAATGTTGTGATGTAGGTCTGATATTTGCAGGTTTCTCCTCTCATTCTAGCTAAAAAATGTTTACCATGAGAGACCCTGTTGAATGCTAATGAAGCTCATAATTAGAAAAATAATGTTGATGATAAAAATACAACAGAGTATCTACTTTTCTATGATTTCTCTACTATTTCTTTTGGAAATAGGCAATGAGAAGAATAATTTTTATAAAATATTTTCTGTTTTAAAAATGAAGTAGATTGAGTTTGAAGAAGAAAAATTAAGATTATTTGAAGATGCTAAAGTTTTACTAAATCAGAATGACAAGGCTATTTCTCGAATAGGTGAGCTCAGTCAATTCCTCTGCCTCGGCCTCCCAGAGTGCTAGGATTATAGGCATGAGCCACCAAGCCCAGCCATGACAAAGTTATTTCTTTTGTGAGTAAGTGTGTTAGTTGATTTTTATACAAAAGAATTGATGTCAAGGTAGGTCACAGATTTGTCATATTTTTAGCTCCCTGAGCATTCATTTTATTTTATTTTTTTAATTATTTGATAAAAAAAATTATATGATTCAATAGTCTGGTATTAAGACAAACCTGGATTCCTGCTGCATATTCTTTGTGTCTCAGGGTATTAATCTTAAAAGAATTATATTTCATTTAGAGTTTCTGCATTGATATCAAAAAGTGATTAAGCCTATGATTTTAAAATGTTTTATATTTGTCAGAATTTAACATTAATTTTAAGTAGGTTTTATTTCAAGTTAATTTTTACTCTAGATTTTGTGAAAATTATCAATGGACACACCCAAATCTCTGTTTGAGGGATATAACTATCTTGCAACTTTCTGTATTTTTTTTTGTTTTATCTCTTATGAAATGAGATTTGAGAATTTGTATTTTACTAAAAACATTCTGTCTAATTCAAATATTCAAACAAATTTACTCATTCTCTAATTGGCAGGTGAATGACTTTAAAATATGAATCATCCTAAATTACTTCTACCTAAGATTCTACAATGACTTCTCTTGCATTTAAAATAAAGTGTAAGCTTTCCAGTAGTTAATGGGCTCAAATGATACTGTCCAACTTCCTTTCTCTTCCGAATCCCTTCCACTTTCCTGTTAATCCAGGGACAGCCTCTCTTCTGACCTCACCTCTGCCTTTCAACACACCTAAGTTTGAGATATTGGTTTTTAAATATTATTTTCCACTGAAAAAAATCAGTGTCCCTTGGATAAATGCATGATTTTTCCATTCGAAATGCAATAGAAAACTACAAGGTGGTGCTAGAAAATGCTACCAGGTTTGGAGGCCATGAGATACTGAACACCTAATGGAGTCATGGCCAAAAAGACAGAGCTGATGGACTAAAATGTCTCCATTAGCACATAGAACAATGTGAGCATCTGCATGACACATTGGATTAAAACAACACATGAGCCTGTCATGATTATGAGAGAGAGATAGCTAGAAAGAGGAAAAGACTGGCAGAAATAGGGAGAAAGGAGACAGAGGAAAGTTGAAGAATTATGAGAGAAAGAGACCAATTGCTTACAAACTTGTACAGGAAAGGTAAGTAGAGAATCAAACTAGCATTATACACAATAGCTAAAATGTGGAGAACAACCCAAATGTTCATCTGCAGATGAATGGACAAACAAAAGGTAATATACAGACACACAAGCACACACAAGGAAATATTGTTTAGCCTTAAGAACACAAAATTCTAACACAAATTAACAAGGTACCATCACAAATTAACATGGATTTAATATATTAAGTGAAAATAACGCAGCCACAGAAGGACAGCAATTTGGTGATGGCTGTGCAACAATTTAAATATACCTAGTGCCACTGAACATTAATGCTACATAAGTTAAAAAATGGTTAAAATGGCAATGTTTTTGTGGTGCATATTTTACCATAATAAAAATAAAGCTGGAAGTAAGGAAGTCTTCTACATTATAGAGTACTATTATTTTCACTCTTTAATTTCCATGAAGCATTTTGAAAATGAAATTGGTGTTTTATGATTTGGTGACTTATTGAAATTCCAATATGTAAGGAAGAGAACTAAGTGGTTAAGCCTCTTCTCTAAGCTATATTTCAAGGGAATCTCATTTTCTTCTGTTCCAAATTATAAGAATAGCTTACTAGGTTGAGTAAAGATTGTGATAAGCAGATAGAATTGATTTTCAGTTTTTTCTTACTCATTAGCCCCCCTGACTCCCTACAAGCTTATGGTCTCTTGGTCAATGCATGCATGTGCTAGCATACCTGAGTGTAATGGTCAGTAGTCAGGCCTTCATCCTTTGGTGTGTCTTTCCCGTATTTGAAATATTTAGACTCATTGAACCAGGTTTCAATCACATGTGACCATGAAACTGGATGAGATGCCATGTGTGTATTTTCTCCGCAAAAGCTATCTGAAGGAGGAAATAGGGCTGGGTCATACTCTTTACAAACTGGAAACATTATGCAAGGAGACTTTGTTCATCTTTGTTTACAAATGTTTCACATATTGTCCAGGTAATGTCTTATAAGAGCAGGTAAACACAGATGTATCCTTGCTAAGAGTCCTCTTTCTCATTGATTTGTGAGCATGTGGTGCTCAGGTTTGGTGAGAGAGCTTGACAGTAGGAGATGATAAGTCAACTTTGAAATGAGATCAATCAACATCCAGTCTCTGCCTCTTCCAATGAAACCAAATCAGATTAGCCTAGGAGTTATAACAGGATCCATGGCTTAACAACAGCCACACACAGGTATTCACTATGCAAAGACCTTGAAGAAACCTTCGTTTAGTTAGCCATTCATTTATAGAGTATTTCTTGGTCGAACATGACATGCAGGAGTGATCTGCCTTTTTCCCTGTGACAGAGAGGACCTATGCTGCTAATTCACTTTTTAATAGCTTTGGGCTATGATTCCCAATAATCTGTAGATAGGAAAGTCATATTAGTACTTGTAAATTATTTTTAACAAAAAACAATTTCATAAATGTTATTAATGTATATTGTGTAGGAAGTGTTAATGTTTTTATTTCTGAAACTAATAGTAAATTACCTAATTCATATGCCTTAAGAGGGGCTTACTTTTGAGTATTTCAGATTTTTACGGGCAGCTCAACAGAGTTGCGTATATTCACTTCTCAGCTCTATTTGTATCTATATTCCAAAGTTAAAGAAGTTCCTCTGGTGCTGTAATTGAGGTAACTACATAGAATGGAAACCTTCCAGTTCTCTCGCTGCCCTCAAGAGTTCTGCAATACTGAGGGCTTTGATTCTTTTCTCCTGATGGTTAGAGTTCTGTATATGAAAATTTGAATACCCAAATTTTAAAATTTAATATTAATAATGTAGTGCATTAGGCTGCAATGTACTGCCATGTATGAGCAAGTACAAATAAACGCTGCATGACTCGCCAGATGACTTAACAACCTCTATTTCATTTTACTTATTTTTTCTTAGTCCAAATACGGGTCAGATAGACATACACTTACTTGTAATCCTCCTCTCAAGTGGGTTGCTGCCTGCGTTATCACAATACTTTGAAAAAGTTCTGGCATTTTGTGCAGCCTCTTCACTCCAATTCTGCAGTGGAAAGGAAAGGGGGGGGGAGCACATTATCTAACATTTTTCATGACAGAATTCTATTGTTTCTAAAAATCCAAGGCATGTAGTGTCTTCAATTGTATAAACTAAAAAATGAGATTTTAACAATATTCTAATAAAAAAAGAAAGGCAAAAATTTAACTTCATTGTATTGACATTTGAATTCACAAATTCAAAATTTAATAATAATTTTCAAGATAGCTTCTATCCTTGATGTAGTAAAGAACTTAGATAAATGATATCTACCTAAGGGAAAAGAATGCATTTTTAACAAAAAGACACTCAAATGTTTATCACAGCACACCTCACAATTGCAAAGATGTGGCATCAACTGAAGTTCCTATCAATTCATGAGGGGATAAATAAAGATGGTGTGTATACAACATGGATTTCAGCCATAAAAAGAAATAAAATAATATCATTTGCAGTAACTTGGATGGAACTGGGACCATTTTCCTAAGTGAAGTATCTCCGGAATGGAAAAACAAACACCCTATGCTCTCATAAGTGAGAACTAAATGATGGCTACACACAGACTCAAAATGATGTAAAGGGCATAAGAAACCAAGAAAAAGGGCGGGTAGGAAGTAGGAGTAGGATAAAAACATACCTACATACCTCCTGGGTAAATGAACATTATTCTAGTGACCCATACAACAAAAGCCCTGTCCTAAGCATCATACTAGGTAACAAAAACTCTTATATCCCCTTAATTAATCTTGAACTGGAACCAGACAACAAAAAAGTGAAATTAAGGCAGAAAGAAGAGATTTTAAATAAATGCTTCTAATAAAGGCAGACAAGTATTTTTTAGTGGTTTTATTTCAGACATGTTATTTAATCTCTTCGATTCTCAGTTTCTGCATCTGTAAAAATCTGACCTATAATTCACACACAAAGGTTTGTTCAAAAGATTTAATGTGATAATCTATGCAACAACTGTGATATGCTAAATCTTATGCTATATATTCTCAATAAGTAAATGACAGCTGTGATTAGAAGCAGGTACAAACATTTCCATCTAAAATTATGAATCATAACAATAGCTAACACCACATTCAACATCTGTCACCAATTCTGGGTATATTTTATGTCACTTTAACCTTACAACAATTCTGCAAGGAAGGTGCATTTGCAAATAAGGTGGCTAAGGCACAAAGATGTTAAATAACTTTTAAGGATCACCCTAACAATTAATCAGAGAATTTGAATCCAGTTAGTCTGGTTCAGAGTGTGTGTTCTCTATTCTCAATGTGAGAGAGTTGAAGCATTTTTTCCAGGTAGACTTAGCAACATCTATTTTCTAGATGAAAGGGGAAAATTCTTGACACTTCATCACCTCAGTGTAGACAAGCTTGTGAAAGACTGTCCTTGTATCACTCAGATCACTCATCATCAGCAAAAGCTGTACTTTATTTTCACTGAAAGCTTTTTTTTTCATTGTTAAATCATAGCTGTGTACATTAGTGCAATCGCCTGTACCCATTCTAAGATACACCATAGATGTGGTTGGATGACAGAGATTTTCAAACTTGTCCTGGGTGTAGAAAGTTTAAGAATAGTAATAATGTTAGGTCATTATACATGTATATGCTGCCATCTTGTGGTAGTTTTCTAGATCTACCCTTCACGTTAATGAATTTACTAAACCATGAATTAAGTCAGCCTAGCAATGCATAAAAATATGGTTTTTCAGGTTTTGATTGTTTTATGAAAGGAAAGATCAATTTTATTCATTGGTATGTGTAACTTAAGGGGTAAAGGTCAACAGGGATTACTCCCTTCACTGAGGTAGCCTGCATTTAAGAGCTTGTATTCATAGATTTAAATTCCAAGCCTTCTTTCCCTAGTTCAGGATGACTCAAAAGAGCTTTCCTAGTTTTATATTAATAGCTTCCCCTGGGATAAGCAGAGGCTCCTACTCGGAATGAATTACAGAACAATTTTTCCCTGTGCTTAATCTTGCTTCTCTGCTTTTGATTGTGCCTCAGTAACTATCCTTCCTGCTAACCTCTATCTTGGAGTCTGCTCATCTTCTGAAGATGAACTGCAACACATTATATTGTCTGCAGCTTAGACTGCTCTGATTAATGTTAATGAAGTAGTCCCTTACTGTGATATACTCCACATTAAAATTGCACATGTGTATTCATGCATGTTGTCCCAAAGCTATTATCCTAGATGCACCAAGAGGCTCTGCTTAATCAGGTTTAATCTTAGGTACAGATACTTTTTTTCTTTACTTTTTCTTTTCTTTTTACAATATTTCTGTCTTATAGTTGTGTTTAATGCTCAGACCTATTGTTGTTACTTAAATTTGCTGTTGCTGATTCTATCAGTTCTAACCTATATATGTCTTATTTTGGAATAACTCAATTCTCCTGTTTCCTTTGAAATACTTATCAGTTTTACGGGTACACTTAAATATTCATCTTGTTGATATTTCATACTTGGTAGCTTAGCACTTGAATATACATACTCTTATGTTATTTCCCAATTATTTCTTTGCGTTTGTCCTTCATTTCTAATAAGGTCTCTGAAATATGGAGCTGTATCGTTGATTTTTCGTCAACTTCTTTCATATCTCCTATCCACACTTATTTTCTCATCTGGCAATTAAGGGACTTGGGGCCTGTTTTTCCTAAGGGAGGTAAGTGATTAAGAGCAGGATCCATGGAGCTGGTCCAGTTGCCCCTGAATCTAGGATCCAGAACTCATGATTTTTTTTTTTTTTTTTGAGACAGAGTCTGGCTTTGCACCCCCTGGTAGAGTGCTGTGGAGTCATTGCAACCTCAAATTCCTGGGCTTTCGCCATTCTGTTTCCTCAGCCTCCCAAGTAGCTGGGACTACAGGCACCCCACAATGCTCAGCTATTTTTAGAGACGAGGTTTTGCTCTGTCTTAGGCTGGTCTCAAACCTGTGAGCTCAGGCAATCTAACCACCTCGGCCTCCTGAGTGCTGGGATTACAAGCATGAGCCACCATACTGGCCCAACAACTCATGATTTTGAATAAGGTACTTAATTTCCCTAAGGTTTATTGTCAGAATTTGTAAAATGAATGTGACTGTACTGGGGGAATTAAATGAGTAAATGTAACAAGGTCCTGGAAGAATGTTTGCCATTAATAAGCTTCATATGCGTGTTAGCGGTAACTCTTCCAACACAAGAATGCCTAAAACAGCTATTGTTTTTACTGTTTTGTTCAAGTAACATTTTGGATTCTACAATGACCAAGATAAACATTTGAAAATCCTTGTTCTATTCACTTGTTTCCTCCCATACATCCTTTGCATGAGGAAGCTGCCCATTAGAATCGCCTTCTAGAGCCTGCACTGTTTCTAACCCTTGTTCCTGTAAGTCGGTCCAGGGTTCGAGAAAGCAGTCTAAGGTTGCCCATAAATCTGAATGATGCTGCTGGATATTAAATGTGAGGCTAATCATCTCATAACCTGAGATTTCTCTAAATTTGTTGTGGCCGAACACACCCTGTGTGTAGTGAGAAGGTAATTTCTCTAACCTTTTATGGGATGCAGCAAAATCGGGAATAGACTTGCCCCTGTTAATTTAGCTGGAAACCTCAACTAGATACATATGTGGATGTCTCAGTCCTCAGATGAGTGGCTTCTGGGCTACTGGCCAGTGGGGGTAGCTACGAAATGGCTGGGGAACTTGTTAATCAGCATTTGCTATATGATCTTGCAAGATTGACATCAGCTGGGAGCTTATGAGGTCCCCAGGTCTGACATCCTGTCTTGGTGTATCAGAGAATGAGGTACAGGAAACTATGCTTTACCAGGTTCTTCAGGTGTTTCTTAAGTACACTGAAGTTTGAGAAGCACCGTCCTAGAGTGTGTAAGAATGAAACTCACCTGAGTTAGAATTATCGCTCTGTCATTGACGAATATATGATTATGGGTCAGTTACCTACCTCCTCTGGGCCTCTGTTTCTTCTTTTATGTCATAAATTTGTGTGAATATCAAACTTTTAGGATATCAAAAGTGTATAGAACTTAATCAAAACTCAGTGCACACCATTATAATTATTGCCATCCCTGCTGGAGCTGTCGTTTGGTCTCACCATCTTCAGCATGTTGCTGGCTGGAGGAGCTACTCCTCTCCTGAAGGCGTTGTGTACATTAACAATTTCTTCTTGTACAGATGCCAGTTCAGTGACAAGTTTGTGAAATCGGATTTTAGCTGGATTTTCCTGTTACCAGAAAATTATTAATTAGTGTTCCTTTTTATTTAATTCATCACAAATACATTTGTAGACTTATAGGCAATGAGAAAAAAAAGTTATAGTTCACTTTTTATTTATATACCTTTTTTTTTGTTTTGTTTTTAAGACAGAGTCTCACTCTGTCATTGCCCAGCTAGCTTTTTCCTATTCTTAGTAGAGATGGGGTCTCCCTCTTGCTCAGGCTGGTCTAGAATTTGTGAGCCCAGATAATCCACCTGCCTCGGCCTCCCAGAATGCTAGGATGACAGGTACGAGCCACTGCACCAGGCCTGAGAATGTATGGTTTATATTGAATAAACTAATACAGTATTTTTCAATGCATGGCATGTCAATGTATTAGACTCCATTACTCCAGTTCTAGTTTTGAAGATTTCTGAATGTTATGCTGACATCGTAGTAGTTTTTACAATAGTGCATTGATTATTCTGTGATTATGGTTTTTCAATTTTATGATTTATTCTTTGGACTATGTTAAAGAACTTTTTATTGGGCAATTAGAGCCATAGTGGGAGATGTCTTGAAATCACCTCTTTCAGTTATGGATTTCTCTCCCCCACCGCCCGCCCACATGTTCTCATTGTTTCTCACATCAAGCACTTACTTGAGTCCTTGTCTAATGGCCTGGGAGAGCCCAAACACAAAGGTTCATTATGAAGTACAAAGACTCAAGTGTTATTAACTCAGATTCTGTAGCGTTTTCCTGTTCCTATATGAAATGTTTACAAAGTATGTGTAAGAAAGCATAAAACAGAATTCAAACTCAGCCTATAGTGTAGAATTTGTAACTATTCTTTTCACTTGCTGATATTTTATCCTGCAACTCACAAAGAAGAAAAATTTGTGTTTTAAGTTAGCATTGACTGCTATAAAGAGAATCCCTTTGATACATCATATATACCTGGTACCTTTTTAAAAACATAAAACTAATACGCTATAATTTTAGTGGTGTCTCTGTTTCTTCCTCAATTACCTCCTGAGCTATCGGCACAGTTTATGAATGGACAGGATGTAGCACCGTATCTTGCTCAAATATAAAGGAGTTGTTGTTTATTTTATATCAATAATTTTAGGTTGTAGGATAGGGCATAAATATAGAATCCAAAAGACCACTCTCGAGACTGCCCCTGGGGTGCCATTTTTCTTTTCTGACATTGCAGGCAGCTCTGACTTGGGCTTGAAGAGAAGCTGAGGACTTATGAGATTCCACTTACTCTTTCCAGATGATCACTCTCCTCGTTCCTCTAAAAACCTATGCTCCGGTGAAACCTGTTGTATTTGCCTCTAACACCTCATCCCCAAACACTAACATCCTATAATGATTTTTCTCCTTATTTCCTCTCATTCCTGGGAACTGTCTCCAGACATAAACTCATCCTGTCTACTCAGATTTATGCAGTGGACTTGAGGGATTTTAACATTCACACGGATGACTCCAACCCCCTGAGGTCTTAGTGCCTTGATAACATTCTCCTTTAAATCTCTCTTGCACTTGGCTTATCTCCACACTTCGTGGGTCATTAACTACATATATCTCATGATCATCCCCAAATACCTTACCTTTCACATCGCCTGGTCAAACATTTTCCTGCCTGACCAGAATCTCTTGTTTTTCCAAGTTGCTCAGGACAACCCACTCTGACTGTTCAATCTAATGTTGACTTCTTCCTCAGTCTGCATTTTCTCAACTAGCTTCTCTTACCTTTTCTTTCTCCTCTTTCTGTATTCTCTCATTTTAACAACTCTATATAAAATTCTAAAGTTTTATTTGTACATCCTGATCTAGAAAGGTCCATCTAGGAATGCTTCAACTTTGGATAAGGCTAACAAGGCCCTGCATTGTCAGCTGAGTATTGTCAGAAAAATATCACACAAAATGATGAAGATTAGTGTCATTCCAAGTCAACACGAGTGACCTCACATTGTCCCTTAATTCTGCTCATCAATTCCAGTCAGTTATCTGGTTAACTCATTTGGTGTCTCTCCACATTATTGTAGAATTTTTGCATTCTCCCCTGTTCACAACTACGTACTTTAAAGAGATTGTGACATATCTACTTCCCTCAGTAAAAAGAAGCTATCAGAGGTCAGCTGCTTCAGCTCTGTCACTCAGCTCACCAATGTGCAAGTACCTGTCCCCCGTCTTTCCTCCCTTTCTGTAGTACAGAGATGGGCATTTTTTCTAAAGCTCAACTCTCCACAGTGTTATTTGCTCCGATTTCTACTACCTTTCTCAGAATCTTATCTTCTTTCTTTTTTTGTTCCTTTTGATTATGTTCAACCGCTCTATCTCTTTGGCCCTTCCCAATGGCATTTATTCATGAGCATGCTGCTTGTACATTCAAAGAAACAGACACTTCTTCATTTACCTCACTTACTCATCCAACTATTGTTATATCTCTCTATTCTACTACTTTATCAAAATTAAGAAACATGTTGCCATTCTGGCTGTCTACAATTTTCCATTCACACTCCATTCCATTATTACACTGAAACAGCAGCCCTATGTCAGAGATCCCCCCCAACCCCTGCCAAACCTTAGGCATTAGGCAATGTCTGGAGAGACTTGTGGTTGTTATTATGAGCTGGGTGGGGCAAGTCTGCTATGTATCTCATGGGTAGAGGCCAGAATGCTGTTGCTAAATTCCTACAAGGTCCAGGACAGCACCCGGTAACAAACAATTATCCCATACAAAATGTTGATAGTGCTAAGGTTGAGAAACTACACATTATAACAACTGTCCTTAAGATCTCCGACAGACTCAGTTTGTATAGCCAATACTGTTTTAATGACTTTAGCTTACTTGGTCCAATGACACACAATTCCTTTGTCTAGGCTTTCATGATAGCAATTCTCTTGGTGTATGGGACAATGCACTCTCTTCCTCTTACTTCTCAGATTTCTCTTCCTTTACCTGGACTGACTATGGCTACTGCCTGGCTGCCTTTTACTGGCTTCCAAGAATGAACTAAGGCTTTATTTATTACCTCAAGATTCTCTCTCCTCCTCACCCATTCCATTCTTTTCTTAATCTGTTTTCCAGCCCTCAACCAGAGTAAAATTTCAAAATAACAGACACAATAAAGCCACTTTCCTGTTGAAAATCTTCTGCAATTTATAATTTGTAGAAAGATGAACTAAATCTTTCACAAGGCCTTTGAAGACCATCATTTCTCAGTCTCTATTTAGGATGTGTTCTCCCTGGTTTTCTCTGTTATCCTTACACTGATTTTCTTGTCATTAGCCCACTGTGCCTGTTTCTTTTCTGTTTTAGAGTGTCTGCTCAGTTCTGTACCTTCGATAATCCACCCTTTCAGCATGCATGGCTGACTTATTCTTCAGATCTGAAGTCTCTTATGACCTCAGACAAGATTGGGCCTGTCTGTTACCTGGTCTTAACTCCCCATTCTTTTCCTCCAAAGGTATTTTTGTGTAATGTCTGCCAGGTTACTATATATCTCCATAGTAGTAAAGCAAGTTCTGTTTGATGAGATGCCTAGTCTCCCAGCAAATTGACATTGGAGGAAGTTTAAAATAGGATTCAGGCTGGGTCATTGTTCTATTTACTTTTCACCTGGAAACTGAAAAAAAGAAAGCATCCAATCATTTTTGTTGTCAAATTGGAACACATTATTTACTTTAATTGGGACTCATGTTTTAAATTTATGTAATAAAATTTGTGTTTGGGGTTTAATTTGTCTCATTTTCTTGTTTTAATTTAAAATTCTCAAGCTTTTGTTTCAGAGAAAACTCTATAAAAGATATGTAAATGTTCTGGCAATTCTATTATAGAACACAAATACATTTTCTATTGAATTTGTGATCAGTAAATGGATAAAATTTTGATCCACTTGAATGGGAGGAATTCCACCCATCTACATTTTGCTCTGGGTTTTTAACTTGTTATGCTGATTCCTTCTTTATTTAACATGGCAGCCTGGGTCAAGCTTTCTCCCAGAACTTGGGCTAAGAGGCTTAGTCAACCTAGTACTAGGTCTTGAATGCAATGTATGTTTCAGACCGTCTGCCTTCCTCTGGAACGGTGGCTATGCTTCTGGTTACCTTTTCCTATTGTGAAGTATTAGAGTCACCCTTCTATACTGGAGGAGTAAGATGGTCAGAGGATAACAGTGAAGGAAGGAAAGGCTGCTTCAAGGTACTAATTCCAGCTTACTATGGGTTATTAGGTATTGGACAAGAGTGCTACCTAGACTCTCTTTAGTGAAGAGGTGGGAATGATAGGACCCAAACAACAAACCATCACCCTAGTAGCTTAATGCATATGGATTTTCTTTCACCAATAATGTTAGGTGCCTGTCACTTCTGGTTTCTCTTATCTGGTCTATGAAAATATAAAATCACTCATTTTCTATACCGAAACTATTGACTTCAACTTGTCACAAAAGTATTTTGGGAAAATTAAAATATAGGGTGGTACCTATGGCTTAAGGAGTAGGGCGCCGGTCCCATATACAGGGGGTGGTGTGTTCAAGCTTGGCCGTAGTCAAAACTTTATATATATAAAATATATATATATTATTTTCTTTATATTATTGAGGTTATTTAAAGGTGAATATTATTGGCTGATCATAAAATCTTAGAGACCTACTCATTACTGCCCCATTGAGTATTATATTTCTATTTTGTGATTATTGAAGTTTTTGTTTTTAATAAGTAGTGAGATTTAGGCCTCAACTGTCAATTCTGTTGTAAACAGCCCCTAATGTCCCTCTTTGCTGTTGGGACTTTTCCATTTCATACTTAATTTTGTGTGTTAAATTCTGGTTGTAAAGGCAAATTATATCGCTCAATCCAGGTATTGATGACATATTTACCTTCCTGGGAGCAAAAACATCTTGTGGGCTTTTTTTTTTTTTCCCATTTTCTCATGGAAAATGCATGGATAAGTTGTAAAGAAGTAGTTTCTCCCCTACATTCTCATCTATTTTTGCATTATCCAGAGAGGATAAGATGAAAGGCATGGACCCATGGAGCTACACTGATTGAGTTCTAATTTCACACTCTACCACCTCCTAGTTGTCTGACCTTGGCCGTAGGCCTTGACCTTCTTATTCATTGCCTCTCCCTTCTATAATATGGTATGAAGAATAATACTTGCCTAAAAGGGTTATTATGAGAAGTAGATGAATAACAGGTGTAGTGTCCTCACAATACAGCCTGTAATATAGTGACCTCTGTTCAAGGGGTTAGTTTTTATCTAGAAAGTTAATTATGAAACATATAATCCTTACATACACTTTTGGCCAAAACAGTCAGGTAACCAACAGCAGCAACCAAAAGTAAGAGTTTCATTGCCATCACTGAAAAGAAAAGTAACATAGTTTTAGATTATTCTCAACACATGGGGTAATGTTTTGCAATAAACTTTATCTGAACCACTTTTACATATATTTGCTTTTTTTTTCTTTTTTCTTTCTTTCTTTTTTTTTTTTTTTTTTCCCAAAAGAGACCTGAAAGATCATGACAAAGTTTAAAGCATTAGTCATTGGGATCAAGAGAGGAAAGGAGGACTGTGTTAAGAATGATAATGGACTCGCAAAGATATAAATGTTTTAAGCCCTGGGACCTAATATATTATATTATGTAGCAAAAAAGGTAAGGTAGCAAATGAAATTTAAACTATTAATTACCTGCGTTAAAAGTAAGGTGATTATCTTGGAATATAGGAGGGGGCAATGTAATCACACGGTACGTAAATATAGATGAGGAAGTCAAAAGGGTCATTGTCAGTGGTGTGGCACAGAAAGACTTGGTCAGCCTCTGCTGGCTTTGAAGACAAAGAAAGCTGGAAGAAATATAGGCAGCCTCTGCAAGCCAGAAAAGGTGTGGAAATAGACTATCTCTTAGAGTTTCCTGTTGAAACCTTGATTTTAGCCCAGTGAGATTTACCTGAATTTCTGACCCTCAGAACAAGAAGATAATAAATTTCTGTTATTTTAAACACTGACTTTATGATTTCCTGTAGTAGCAAAAGAAAATTCTCTAAGAACACAGAAAAATTAGATTTGAATTCTTCATCACCTGCAGAGAAGAGGAGTGATCTTGACACCAGTAATTTGTGCATATGACTCAGATATTCATTGTAGGATCTGTAATATCTCTCTGCCAAGCAATCATTTTCACTGAGTCAGGAAAATTAGAGCTAATGTATCTTCTCTTTCATTTTTAGTTGATGTAATTAGCTAACTCTAAGATATTAATAAGTATAGGTTATTTTTCATAATTTGCCAAGTTTATTTCTGAATCCGTCTGAAGAGTGGTAATCAGCAAAGCCAACTGTTTAGTTCTCATTTCAATAAATAAAATACTTTTTATTTATTTATTTATTTATTTATTCTTTGGGATTCATTGAGGGTGCAAAGAATTAGGTTACACTGATTGCATTTATTAAATAAAGTCACTCTTATAATTATGTCCCACCCCTAAGAGGTGTGCCATATACTGTGTCCCCTAATCAGTCTCCCTCCACCCCTCTCCCCGTTTAATCAAATACCTCTCGTATTAGAACATCTACTGCCTTCATATTAGAATTGAGTACATTGGATTTTTGCTTCTTCATTCTTGTGATGCTTTACTAAGGAGAATGTGTTCCACATCCATCCAGGTTAATACAAAAGACGGAAAGTCTCCATCTTTTTGAATGGCTGAATAATATTTCATGGTATACGTATACCACAGCTTGTTAATCCATTTCTGGATTTGTGGGCATTTAGGTTGTTTCCACATTTTGGCAATTATAAATTGAGCTTCAGCAAATAGGCTAGTACAGATATCCTTATGATAAAAGGATTTTTTTTCTTCTGGGTAGATGCCTAGTAATGGGATTACAGGACCAACTAGGATGTATAGTTTGAGTTCTTTGAGGATTCTTCATACTTCCTTCCAAAAAAGGTTATATTAGTTTGCAGACTCACCAGCAGTGCAAAAGTGTTCCCTTCTCTCCACATCCATACCAGTCTCTGCAGCTTTGAGACTTTGTGACATAGGTTATTCTAACTGGGGTTCGGTGATATCTCAGGGTAGTTTTGATTTGCATTTCTCTGATGATTAGAGACGAGCATTTTTTCATATGTTTGTTAGCCATTCATCTGTCTTCTTTAGAGAAGGTTCTACTCATGTCTCTTGCCTAATGATATATGGTATTGTTGTGTCTTTTTTGTTGATTAATTTGAGTTATCTGTAGATCCTAGTTATCAAGCTATTGTTCAATTCATAATATGCAAATACCTTTTCCCATTCGGAAGGTTATCAGTTTGCTTTGTTGTTGTTTCCTTATCTGTACAGAAGCTTTTCGGTTTAGGTCTCATTGGTTTATTTTTGTTGTTGTTGCAATTGCCATGGAAGTCTTTTTCATAAAATCTTTTCCAAGGCCAATATCTTCAAGTGTTTTCCTCACACTTTATTAGAGGATTTTTATTGTTTCAGGCCTTAGATTTAAAAATGTTACCCATCTCCAATTAGCTTTTGTAAGTGGTGAGGGGTGTGGGTCCAGTTTCAGTCTTTTATGTGTGGTTATCCAGTTCCCCCAAGACCATTTATTGAATAGGGACTCTTTTCCCCAGTGTAGGTTCTTGTTTGATTTAGCAAATGGCTGTAAGATGTTAATTTCATCTCATGGTTTTCTATTTGGTTCCAAATGTCAATGTCTCTGTTTTTGTGCCAATGCCATGCTGTTTTGATTACAATGGCCTTGTAGTATCGCCTAAAGTCTGGGAGGGTGATATCTCTGGCTTTCTTTTTATTACTAAAAATTTCCTTGGATATATAGAGGTTTTTTTTTTGTTTGTTTTTAGTTCCATATAAAAAGAAGAACTATTTTTTTCCAAATCTTAAAAGTGTAATAATGATATTTTATTTTATTTTATTTTATTTATTTATTTATTTTTTTTAAAAATCTGAGTTTTTATTTTTCAAACATCCATATTTTAAATGTAACAGTTCTACCAAAGACAGTATTAGCAACCTGTTTAAAAAAACTGTTTATGGAAAATACATTTAGAAGGTTTTAAAATGTATATATAAATTGTCATTTTAGTATTAAGCAGATTGCTGACCAGATAGGTTTATTTCTTTCCAACAGTGTCCTTCTGTCACATAACCTTGATTTCCATAATTACCACTTGTACTCAAAGATAAATGCCTATTTGGTCCAAGGGACAGTTTGCACAC
>CAUYPK010045772.1:0-49303 GCA_963574355.1 Loris lydekkerianus
ATACAAAATCTTAAAACTATAGATGTGGCACGGTTGTGGAGAGAAAGGAACACTTTTACACTGCTGGTGGGACTGCAAGCTAATACAACCTTTTTGGAAGGAAGTATGGAGAAACCTCAAAGAACTCAACCTAGACCTCCCGTTTGATCCTGCAATCCCATTACTAGGCATCTATCTAGAAGGGAAAAAAACCTTTGATTATAAAGACATCTGTACTAGGCTGTTTATCGCAACCCAATTTACAATTGCCAAAATGTGTAAACAACCTAAATGTCCTTTACCCCAGGAATGGATCAGTAAGCTGTGGTATATGTATACAATGGAATATTATTCAGTCATAAAAAAATGGAGATTTTTCAACATTTGTACTAACCTGGATGGAGGTGGAGCACATTATTCTTAGGGAAGCATCACAGAAGTGGATAAGTATGAATTCTATGTGCTCAATTTTGATTTAAAGACAATTAATGACATGGTGGGGCATCGGGGAAGGGGAGAGCAGAGAGAGAAGGAGGGAAGGGCTGACGGAGAGGAAAAGAAGAAAAAAGAAAAAGAACAAGAAAAGAAAAGAAAATGGTGACTAATTTTCACATAAATTGGTTTTAATTTTGACCAAAGTATATTGCTTAAACATTAATTTTTAACTCAACATGTTAATAGGTTGTTTAGTATATTGTATCCTTGTTTATAAGTGACATATGTTTGTAATTTCTCCTTTATAATAATATATTTTCTCCAACTTTAATATCAGGTGTACCCAGATCAAGTAGAATGATTTTGATGTATTTCTTCTTTTTTCTTCTGTCTATAAGATTTAGCATGATCTGTTTTTGAAATTATCTTTTATTTTTATTTATAAATATTAGTTGTCTATTTTTTGATACTTAAAAAAAAAATAAGAAGAAGTTAACTGATGACTCCATACTCAATCTCTGAGTCAAAGTATTCTATAATAGACATACTCTTATTTGACAATGTGAATGTTACTTTCTTTGCATTATTATTATTATTATTATTGCTTAATATTTTGATGAAGCAATTGTCTGATTCCTTTTCTGAATGTATTTATGTTCGTTTGTTCTTTACAAGGTTTGTGTTTCTAATCCTTATCTTAAACATTGTTATTGTTATTAAATTTTAAGTCTTTTTAATTTTGTGAAGGCAAAAAAATGGAAACCTAATTAACACATGTATATGTAAAAATAAAAAAAAAAATACAGCAAACACTAAAAATACTGTACAGAGATACACTGAAAACACTATAGATAAATCAATAGAATTTAGAATAGAATTTCAAAAAAATGTTTATGTAACCCACAGAAAGGCAGGAAAAAGAAAAAAGAGATGAGAAACAGAGAGAACAAATAGAAAACAAAAAATAAAATGGCCGACTTAAGCTCTAAGATATCAGTAAATACATTAGGTATAAAAGGTCTAAATGTACCAATTAAAAGACAGATTAGCACAGTGAATCAAAAAATACTACCTATCACCCAACTTTATTTTTCTGTAGGAAACTCATATAAAATATAATGATATAGGCAAGTTGAAAACAAAAAGATGGAAAAAATATATATAATGCAAACATTAATCAAAAGGAAGCAGGAATAGTTATATTAATTTCATATAAAGTAGATCTCAGAGCAAAGAAAATTACTGGAGACAGAGGGACTATGAGATGGTGATAGGGTTAATCCACCAAGAAGACAGCAGCCCTAAATGCGTATGCTCTACCCATCCAAACATCAAATATATGAAGCAGTAAGTCAAAGAATTGGAATGAAAAATAGATCAATAATAGTTGGTGTTGTCAACATCTCACTCTTAACCATTGATAGAATAATTAGTCAGAAATCAAAAAATTTATAGGAAAATTCATAACATCAACCAACACGATTTACTGGACATTGTAGAACAATCCACTCTATAACACCACAACACATATTCTTTTCAAGAATATATATCTTTTTCAACACAGCCCCAAAAATAAACCTCAGCAAAGTTAAAAAAGAAATTGAAATCATGCTGAGTGTGATCTCTGACCCTAACGTAATCAAAGCAGAAAACAAGAGCAGAAAGATAAGAGGGAAATCTCCAAATACTTAAAAACTAAATGCCACACTTCTGAATAATCTGCGGGTCAAAGAAGAAATCACAAGGGAAATAAACAATACACTGAACTGAATGAACCTGAAATTACAATAAATCAATCACAATCGTGGGACATATCTAAGCAGTGCTGTGAGGGAAATGTACAACATTAAGTGCTTATGTTGGAAAAGAGGAAAAGTCTCAAATCAATAACTCAAGCCCCACTCCAAGAACCCAGGAAAAGGAAAGCAAAATAACCCCAAAACAAGCAAAAGGAAGGAAGTAATGAAAGTAAGAACAGAAACCAATCAAGACTGTGGTGGAATTGGTGGGATAGTCATACAGAGAAGAAGAGGGAAGCCAGAAATAGACCCCCACAAACATGGTGACCAATTTTCAACAAAGGAAGGAATTCAGTGGAGGAAAGGCAGCCTTTCAAAAAGTGATGCTGGAGCAATGGGTTATGCATAGGCAAAATAAATGAACCTCAACCTTAATATACCTTAGGCAAAAATTAACATATAATGAATCATAGCCTTAACTGTAAATTTATAAAACATTTAGGAAAAACATAAGTAAGTATCTTTGGGCTCTAGGTCTAGTCAAGAAGTTAGACTTGACATAAAAAACATGACTTATGAAGGAAAAAAATGATCAATTGGACTTCATCAAAACTTATAAAATCAGAAACTTTTGCTCTATGAAAGATCCTGTTAAGATTATAAAAAGACAAGCAAAAGAGTGAGAGAAAATACAGTAGAACCTCCGTAGTTGACCATCTCCCTACACTGACCACCTCCTTCAGTTGACCTAATTTTCATAGACTGTACATGCACCACATGTATGTATCAGTACAATAGGACTAGTTCCTTATGTTGACCACTTTGTTACAGTTCCTTGGGTGGTCAACTTACAGAGGTTCTATTGCATTTGTAAATCACCTATTCAACAAAAGACTAGTATCTAAAATACATAAAGAACACTCAAAACTTAACATTAAAGAGCAAACAATCCAATCAGAACATGAGTGTAGCAAGCAAAATAGTGACCCTGAAGGTATTCTGGTACTAATCTGTGGACCCTGGGAATTTTTATGAAAAAATGGACTTTGCAGATGCCATTTTTATGAAAAAATGGACTTTGCAGATGTCATTCATTTAATAGTCCTGTTGGGAAGATCATCCTGGGTTATCCAGGTGGGCCCTAAATAACTGCAAGTGTTCTGGTGAGAGGAAACAACAGGGAGATTGGACACAGAAGGAAGAGGGGATATGATGATAAAATCAGAGAGAAATTTGAAAGTGCAGTGATATAGGCCAAGGAAAGTAGTTCTAGAAGCTGGGAAAGCAAGGAAATGGGTTTGCTAGAAGGAAATGGATTCTCCTTTAGACCTTAGAGCTTCTACAGTACTGATTTTTAGCTGGTGGATCTTAGGTGTGCTGTGAAAATTGTTAAAGATCATGATTTAAATTATTTTTGAAAAAAGTTCAAAGTACAGTAAGTATATTTTTTTATTTTTATTTTTGGATCAACATAATTTAAGTATGTCATGGAAGTTTAACTATAGGTTCAAGTGTGCTCTGAGATATTAATAAAAAGGATTAAAAGACACTGCTCTAGAGAAAGTATAACCCTGCTGACATCTTGGTGTTGAACCAGTGAAATAGTCTTGGGACTTTTGGCATCTAGAACTGTAAGAGAATTAAATGTGTGTTGTTTTAAGCTGCTGAGTTTGCAGGCATCCATTACCACAGCAATAGGAAACCAATATGATGGGCAAAAAGACAGAAACATTTTACTGAAGAAGATATACACATGGAAAGATGTTCATTACCATTAGTCATTAGGGAAATACAAGTTGAGACCACAGTGAGATCCTGGCATCCACCTGCATAGCTAAGATAAAAAGTAGTGACAGAATTAAATGTTGGTTAGGATGCAGAGAAACGGGATCACTCATATATTGCTGGTGGGAATGTAATTGTACAGCTATTCTGGAAAACTATTTAGCAATTTCTTAAAAAAGTAAACATGCAATGAGCTTATGATCCAGAAATTTTGCCCTTGGGCATTTATCCAAAAGAAATGAAGATTTATATACAAGAATTGGCAATAACTCAGTTTTGGTGTCTTTCAAAAAAGTAGGTAAATGGTGAAGCACCCTGGTTCCTCCATACCGTGGAATACTATACTCAGCAATAAGAACAGACTTTATACATGAAACAAGCTGCATGGATGCCCAGAGAATTACGCTGAGTAGAAAAAGCCAATCCCCAAAGGTTGCATAGTCCTGATTCCAGGATATCCTAAAATGACAATATTACAGACATGGAGACCAGATTAGTGGTTGTCAGAAGCTGAAGAGGAGAAGACACTGATGATGGGAGGGAAATGGGTGAATCTACATTATATATGAAAGCAACTCAAGGGATGCTGGTGATGATGAAATTGTTCTTTGTCTGGGACTGTTTCAATGCCAATATCTTCAAAGTACCATAATTTTGCAACATGTTACCATTGGGTGGAGTTGGGGGAAAGGTGCATCAGACTCTTGGTACTATTACAACTGTATGTAAATATACCTTTATCTTAAAATAGAAAGTTTAGGCTAGGCGCCTGTGGCTCAAGCAGCTAAGGCGCCAGCTACATACAACTGAGCTGACGGGTTCGAATCCAGCCTGGGCCTGCCAAACAACAATGACGGCTGCAACCAAAAAAGAGCCAGGCATTGTGGTGGGCTCCTGTAGTCCCAGCTACTTGGAAGACAGAGGCAGGAGAATCACTTGAGCCCAGGAGTTGGAGGTTGCTGTGAGCTGTGATGCCACAGCACTCTTCCCAGGGTGACAGCTTGAGGCCCTGTCTCAAAAAAATAAATAAATATAAAATAAAATAAAATAAAATAAAATAAAATAAAATAAAATAAAAATAGAAAGTTTAAAAAATGTGGGTGAGAGGTAAAAGTGTTTGAAAAGGCTAGAAATTATCAAAAATTTTAAAATTCTACTCATAAGCAAAGAAGAATTTTTGATGTCTTATTGTAAACAGCTAAATAGAAAACATGATTTTTATTTGCCCAACACAAGTACTTTATAAATATGTTTTTAGAAAGATAGTGGAATGGATGGAAAAGGAACAACTACAATTCGGTCTGGAGGCAGCATGGGGCAGAGGATGGCAGAAAAAGAAAAAAGAGAAAGAAAAAGGAGGAGGAAAGAGGAAGAAGAAGAGAAGAAAATGGGGGGGGGAAGCAGAGGGGGAAAGAGGAGGAAGATAAAGAGAAGGGGAAGAAGTCAGAGGACATGAGAGTATAATGCTTTGGACCATACTAACTGTAGGCACACTCGTGTCTAGGAAGGTCCTCTTGGAATGTGAGGTGCAAGGTACCTGCAGACACCCTGGCTATCCCCCTCGTTGGGTAGATTTGTTCCCTCCACCCATGCCTGGGCTCGTCCTTTACCCTGGTAGTGTCCAGGTACAGGAGGTATTCTTGCTCCCTAGGTACACCCCACTCACTCATACTCAGACCCAGCGCAAGGCATTCAGAATGTGTTGGTGGAATTTTCCTGTTGTTTTAAGCCAGTGAGACCGTGCTTGTCTCAGAAAAATTTCAGATGAGGAAGGCAGGGGGAAGAAGGATTGCTTCCAAAGTGTCTCCCTGGGATAGGGGTGCTCTGCGTACCTCCCTTGTCATTCCTTCCCAGTAGAAATGGAGACCAGTGGGCCAGGCAGTGGGAGAGGCGCTGATTTTGGTGGACCTGCCAGCTGGGCACTGAGGGTAGGAAAGGGGGGGAGGGCAGGAGCTTCCCCGGCTGTGGAATTGGAAGTGGCAACTTGCAGGCAAGTCAGAAACTCAAAGGCCAAATGTGCACCACCTATGCATTACTTTTGAGTGCAGGACATGTGTCCCCTGGAAATGGGGCTATGACCCTCTCCTTCTATGTGACATACTAGTCAATGGACACTGTGACACTGGGCTGAGGCCTCAGGAGGGAGATAAAAAAACAGGATGAGGAGATGCTCATCTCTCTCTGTCTGGGGCACCTCAGGGGCATACCTTGGCAGGGTGCAGTGGTACCTACTTGTAATCCCAGTACCATAGGAGGCTGCGTGACCACAGGAGTTCAAAGCTACAGTGAGCTATAATTGTGCCCCTGCACTCCAGCCTGGGCAACAGAGCAAGACCCTGTCTCCCTTAAATAAAAAATAAAGGCATGCCTTCTGGTAGCTGTGAACAAACTAAAGGATTTATATGATCCCTGCTTGTTGTAGGATTCTGATTCATTTCCACAGCTCTACCTGGTAGAGAATAAGGGAATCCCTTTTTCTACCTGACAGATGAGATGGCAAGAGTAATGGCTGCAGAGGCACCAGGTGTCATCCCATCTCTGTCCTACGGTGCTCTTGCCTCCGCTGGCCCTCCCTTCTAACCCACCAGCCATGTCTGGGACACAGGCCTCTGTCCCATGCCCTGCTCTCCTTCCCATTCTTTCTACCCCCCCACCCCAGTTGGCTTCTGGGCTCTCAGCTGGACCCCGTGGTCAGCAAATGCATAGGGTGGGAGTGCAAACTTCACAGCCTGGCTGTGAGGTTCTTTCCACGAGAATGTGGGACTGTGTATTTCCAAAATGACCCTACTAGTTTTCTACTATTTTAAATTGTCTAACCACAAAAAAATTTGAGTTTCTCACTGTTGTAGACAAAATAGAAATATGATTCATGCTTCCCAACTTATGTAGTCAATATCATAGATATTTGGTAATTCTATCATATACCTGGGAGGTACATATATTTATTTTCTCTAGGAGATTGTTCAGTGTAAATAGATAGAAATTTCTTAAACACAATAAATGCTATTTACTAAAATCCAAGAGCAAACATTTTACCAAATGGGAAATGCTGAAGTCATTTCTATTAATTCAAGGACAAGATAGAGTGCCAGCTGTCACCACAGTGACACTATTGATCCACATATCTTTGGGGGATTTAACTAACACAATAAGGCAGAAAAATGAATTGATTAGAATAAATGTTGAAAAAGAAGATAAGATAAAAATATCTTTATTTACAGATAGTGGAGAGTATACATAGCCAACCTAATAGACTTTAGTAAAATAATATTTAAATTAGTAAGAGAATTCAGTAAGCTGGGTAGGTGGATAAATATGTAAATAAAAAGCTTTGGTCTATTACAACAATGAACATTGTGAAGGGAAATAGGAAAAGTATTGCTATTCATAATAGCAATAACTACTATAAAATTTCCAAGATTAATATTTCCAATATTTAACAAGAAAAGACCTGCTATTTATAGAAATAAAATGATAACAGTGTGTGGAAGAACACAAAAAATACCTCACTGAATGGAAATCTAAAAGCCATGTTTCTGTGTAGACTTAACATTAAAAAAAAAAAAAAAAAAAGTCAATTTGTAAGGCGGACTAGAAGCAGCCTGCACATGCCACTCCCATGGAGAGGCTCAAAAGTGGCAAGATGTTCACCTTTTGATGGGTCATCTAGGAGAGAGTGCTAAGATTCAGTGGAGGCAACAGGACACACTAAGAGCAGAGAGGTAAGTAAGGCAACCAGTTCAGACAAATCAGCAGCATACCCAGGAAAGGAGCCTGCACATGGGGAGGGGGCAGGTGAGAGACCCCTGGGGCTTGCTGTACTTTGCACTTTGTAATATGAACTGTGAGAGAGCCCCTTCACTCCCACTGGCATCTGAATTAACACAGGAAGCTGTCTGAAGACCATAAAATGGCAGTGGCCTGGAGAGGGAGCAGAATGGGGTCCTGTAGGTTTTCAAGCTCTAAGCGCTGCACTTAGTATGACTCTGGGAGCCCAGTCCACAGTGCGGCACTTGTCTGAGGAACAGTGCCACTGCTGCCACCTCCTTATCATCACTGCAGGGCAGAGAGGGAGAGGGGAAGTTGGGTGCTCTCATATGCCCCAGGGACTGGCACTGCTGCACCATCATGGCTGCTGCTGTTGCTGGTGAACCCAGGTGAGAGTGACAACCCACAGCCACCTGCCTCTGCTGCCACCACAGAGAGGGACATGCCTGCCTCCACTTGGGCTTTCAGAAGCTGCCTGGGGATTAACCCACTTTCCTAAATGAACATGCTCCAGCACCAGCTTGGTCTGTGACAATGACAGGGGAATGGGAAGATGCAGGAGAGAAGCAGTGTTAGGCTCACAGTGCATTTGCCCCTTTCCCTCCTGAGCATTTTATTAAAGCTGGACTCAAGCACACCAGCCAGGGGCCTGGGAACTGGGGACTACCTAACCTAGTGCACTGTCACTGGCACTGGAACATCTTCCCAAGGGTCTGAGTTCTGACTGACCCAAACTGCCAGCAGCACCACAGTGGGTACCTATGGAACAAGCCAAAAGGCCTTGGGTCTCTTCCTCTCTACATTAAGCAACAGAGTTCCCAACAGAGAACAGGTGTCATACAAAGCTTGCTGTCTTAAGCTGAGGGAAGAGATTCTGGATGAAGGATGGATGAAGGAGAACCAGCATAATAACTCTAGCAATATGAAGACTCTTGCAACACCCCCATAATATCACAGGAGCTCTTCACAATGGACTCTAACTAAAATGAAAGTTTTAAAATGTCAGATATGGAATTCAAATTATGAATCACAGCTATGCTCAATGGAATTGACAAAAAGATAGAAAACCAATACACACACAAATCAAGACATGAATGAAAAATCTACTAAAAAAGTATCTACTGAAGAGATATATGTCAATAGTGAAAAAAAAAAAAAAAAAAAAAAAGCAGATTTCCTGAAAATAAGAGAGTCATTTAGGGAATTTCAAAATAGAGTGGAAAAATTTTAGCAACAGACTGAATGAAGCAGAAAAAAGAATTTAAGAGCTTGAAGAAAAGGCTTTGAATCAAAATGATCAAAAAATCAAAATGAAGGAAATCAAAAATGAAGAAAAAAAAATCAAAAGAAATTAAGAAAATCTTCAAGAAATACATTTGTAAAATGTCCAAACATAAGAATCATAAGTGTCTCTGAGGGAGAAGAAGAAAAACCAAAAAGTATAAAAAATCAATTTGAGGGCATACTGGAGGAAAACTTCCCTGTTCATGCTATAGGTATAACATCCAGATACAAGAAGACTAACTAACTCCTGGAAGATTTATTTCAAATAGGATATCACTAAGGCATATAGGCATCAGTCTGCCTAAATCCTATAAGCTATGAGATAAAAGCATCAGGTAACTTAACAAAAGAAAAACCCATCAACTAAGCAGACTTATTAGCAGAAACCTTACAAGCCAGAAGAAACTGGTGTCCCATCTTTAGTATCCTTAAACAGAAAAATTGTCAGCAAAAACTATATATCCTGAAAATCTAAGTTCCATAAGTGAAGGAGAAATAAAACCTTTCCCAGACAAGCAAATGCTATTGGAATTTGTCACCACTAGACTTGCCCTACAGGAAATGTTCAAAAGTGCTCTAAACACTGAAAAGAGTGGTCAATATACACCAGCTCAAATACATAAAACTCACAGCTCCTATAAAATACAAAGTAATAATCAACATGATGACTACAATAGGACTTCACTTATCAATATTAACATTGAATGTAAGTGCTCTAAATACCACAAGTTACATTGACTGAATGGACTTTAAAAAACCCAAGTGCTGTATCCAAGAAACCCATTTAACTTATAAACAGATACACAGACTCAAGGTAAAGGAGTGGAAAAAAAATTCCATGCAAATGGAAACCAAAAGGAAGCAGGAATAGATGCTCTTATATCAGATAAAACAGACTTTAAATCCATAATAGCAAAAAAAGACAAATATAGTCATTATGTAATGATAAAGGAGTCAATTCAACAAGAAGATATAGCAATCCTAAATATATATTCACCAAACACTTGGGCTCCTAGACTCATAAAGAAACACTGCTAGACATAATGAATGAAATAAACAGCAATATAATAATAGTGAGGACTTCACTGATGGAACTAGACAGATCATCAAGCCGGAAATAAACAAAGAAATACTGGACTTAAACAGAATAATAGAACAAATGGAACTAATAGACATTCACAGAACATTCTACCCCAAAACTTCAGAATATAGATTCTTCATACCAGCACATGGAAATTTTCTAAGATAGACCATGTTAAGCCACAAAACAATTCTCAGCAACTTTTAAAAATTAAAATCATACTATATATCTTCTCAGACTATAGTGGAATAAGACTAGAAATCAATTCTAAGAGGAACTCTCAAAGCTACACAGATACAAGGAAGTTCAACAGCCTGATACTGAACAATATTTGAGTCAATGAGAAAATCAAGATGAAAACATATTTTTTTTCAAATTGTATGGCAATGTTGACATAAGCTACCCCAATCTCTGGTATACAGAAAAAGCAATGCTAAGAGGAGAGTTCATAGTACTAAATGCCTACATCCAAAAGGACAAAAAGATCATAAATTAACAATTTAATGTTACCCTTCAGGGAACTAGAAGCACAAGGATAAACTAAACCCAAAGCCAGAAAAGACAAGAAATAGCAAATAGTAGAACAGAACTAAATGAAATTGAAACAAAAACAATACAAAGGATCAATGAAATGAAAAGTTGGTTCTTTGAACAGATAAACAAAAATCAGCAAATCACTAGCTAAACTAATCAAGAAAAGAGTGAGGATTCAAATGAGCTCAATCAGAAATGAAGGAGACATTACAACTGATACCACAGAAATACAAACAGTCATCTGAGACTGTTATGAATACTTCGATGCACACAAACTAGAAAATCTGGAGGAAGTAAATAAATTTTTGGAAACACATGACCTCTAGAGATTGAGTCAGAAAGAAGTAGAACTCCTGAGTACACCAATAATGACTAGCAAGTTTAGTTCTTTCTCAAGAGTATAAGGGAGCTTCTAGTGGTTGTGCCGGCAACATTTGATATTCCTTGGTTTTTGGAAACATCATCCCAATTTCTTCCTCATCTGCACACAGGGTCCTGCAAAGACCCTCTCTCCAACTAAGGTCGCATTCTGAGGCACTGGCTGGGATTCCAATGTATAAATTTTCATGGGACACAATCTACCCATACCAGGGAGATAATGTAAACCAGGCACCTAGTTCCCTATTACTTTATCTCAGGTAGTAAGCTTAACAACCCTGTGAGAAAAACACAATATATTTTTCTAACTTTTATTATGAAAATTTTTAAACATATAGCAAAGCTGATTTTTACAGCAAGCTCCATACCCACATGCCCACTAGCTAGATTCTACTATTTTTGACACTTGCTTTGTCACATAATCTGTCTATTCATCCCTCAGTTCAACCATTAATCCATCTTATTTTTTGATGTACTTTGGAGTAAATTGCAAACATTCATACATTTCCCCCTAAATACACATGCAGTCATTAGATACAGTTCAATATCTTCTTTACAGATTTTTATTTTGAGGTAAAATGTACACATAATGAAATGCTCAAATCTTAGGAACACATTTATTTATTGAGTTTTGAGAAAAGCAAACAGCTGTGTAATCCAAACCCTTCATGCCCCTTGTCAGAATCCCTGACCCCATCCCCCTGAGGCAGCCATTGTTCTGATTTTTCAGCCATAGCTTAGTTTTTTGCCTTTTCTAGAATTTCGTAAAAGTGAGATCAGACAGAATATAGTCTTTAATTTCAGGCTTCTTCCACTGAACATAATGTTTTCAAGCTTCATCGTTTTGAATGAATGTTGTTGCCAGTACCAGTGATTCAGTCCTTCCTACTGCCGAGTCATACATCACTGTGTGAATGTGACACACTTCTCTTGATAAGCCCCTGGTTGTTCCCAGTGCTGGACAAGTGGGAATAATACTGTATTTGCAGATGTATTTTATGGATGAGAAAAGTAATGCTCAGTGTGTTTAAGTGATTTGCTGAAGGTCACACAGCTAGTGAGGGGCAGATCCATGATTTGAACTCAGCCAGATCTGTCTGATGCCATAGCCTTAACAGTTTTTTCTCTTCCTGACTCTGTGATATCTTTAGCTTTCTCTGGCCTGGGATGGCTTAGGAAATAAGTATGTCAGAGGATATACACTCTACCGTCATTTCATTCATTTGGTTGATTTGCACTATTGTCAGGAAGTCCGCAGAGTGGCCAAAAGGCCCTGCTTTTTCATTTACCAGCTGTGTGACCTTGGGCAATGACACAACTTGCTTCTGCCTCTGCTTCCTCATCTGCAAAATGAGGGACATGGTTCATAGGGTTATTGTGAGAATTAAACCAGTTAATATACATAAAGGCTGGTGATTATGCCTCTCCTGTGAGTAGCTGCCACACCATTCTCCACAGCAACTGCGCCATTTTACATTCCCACCAACAGGGCACAGGGTTCCAGTTTCTCTATATTCTCTCAACACTTGCTCATTTTCTTTCTTTCTTTCTTCCTTTCTTCCTTCCTTCCTTCCTCTTTCTTTCCCCTTCTTATTAAATATTCACCTGTGGGCTCAGTGCCCATAGCTCAATGAGTAGGGCACCAGCCATGTACACCGAGGCTTGTGGGTTCAAGCCCAGCTCAGGCCTGCTAAAGAACAATGACAAGTGCAACAAAAAATAGCTGGGCATTGTGGTGGGTGCCTGTAGTCTCAGCTACGTGGGAAGCTGAGGCAAGAGAATCACTTGTGGCCAAGAGTTTGAGGTTGCTGTGAGCTGTGACATCATGGCACTCTACTGAGGGCTACAAAGTGAGACTCTGTCTCAAAAAAAAAAAAAAAAATAGAATCACATATGATACCTCATCTGAGTATATCCTCAGGAATTATACAAGGAATTAAAAGCAGAGTCTTGAAGAGATATTTTTATATCTGTTTGTAGAAGTGCTTGTTTATAATACAAAAAAGTTAAAAGCAGCCCAACTGATCATCAACAGATGACTGAATAAACAAAATATACTATACCATAGAATGGAATATTATTCAGCCTTAAAAAGGAAGGAAATTCTAACATAATATGAATGAATCTGGAGGACATTGTACTAAGTAAAATAAGCCAGTCACAGATAAACAAATACTATATGAATACATTTATTAGAAGTACCTCGAATACTTAAATTAATACAGGTGGAAAATAAAGTAGTGGTTACCAGGGGTTGTGGGGAGGGGAAAATGGAGAGGAGTTATTGTTTAATGTGTGCAAAGTTTCAGTTTGGGAAGATGAAACTGGAGATGAATGGTTGTACAGCGATGTGAATGTACTTACATGCCACTGAGTTGTATGTATACTCAAACGTGGTTAAGATGGTTTTATGTTATGCATACTTCACCACAAACATTTAAAAACATAAATTTAGAAAATTGGAAAATTGGAAAAAATAGTCTGTGAAAATTGTTCTCTTATGCTACTGTTGATGTCAAAATAAAAATGTAGAGATGAATCTCTAAATTTAATGTTTTTTGGGGGAAGAAAGAATTATAATTCAGGGCACATACGCAGACCAAGTGGTCTTCCGTATGTCTGAAGAACAAAGAGAAGGTTGGGGGTTTTATGTAAAAGAGGATTATTGTATGTGGTCTTGAAAGAAAATTCACTGGTATTGGCCAAGCCCTAGGGAGTTGGCAAGTTCCCAATGGTGGAGACAAAGGTGGGCAAACCTGGTCTCAGAGTTGAAGCAAATTATCTGAGAAGCCATAGACAAAACTAGTCTCAGGTTACAATAGGCAGTTTCAGTAGCAAGACTTGCAGATAATTATGTTCTTGGAGTATTGTTATGTGTCCTGAATGCTTTTAAGTCTGTTTTAGTTGGGTATGACAAGAATGAACCTGTTTGTATGATCCCTGGTTGTTGAGCTAAATGATCATCTCACTGCAGTGTCAGGGAAGTTTCTGGGTGAGAGAGAACATCTTGTATCCCACTTCACCTGTGAGTCTGCATAGCTCTGCAAGAGGAGGGCCATTTACATCTTCCCAGGCCCTGCTTTCTAGGAGATGAGGAAGGAGGTGAAGAGTGAACCCGTACATTAGGAAGGTGTAGCCCCTACCCCTTTCCCACCTTTCCCTGACAGGCAGGAGGCTCAGGCCACATTCCCACACCTCTCTCCCATCTGCTTACTCCCAGGCATGACACTCAACATGCCATCTTTTTTGTGTCTGTCAGGGGAGGAACAGGAAGGCTCAGCTATGTGGATCTGAGTCATGCAGGCTTTGGAGTCCCTGGATGACTGGGTGCAGGGTCCTTACGCCAGGGGGAATAGGAAGATAGCCCCATCTAGAGAGGAGAGAGTGATCTTAAGAGTGTTCAACTTGATTATGTTGACTCAATCCCAAAGCACTGCCTATGGCACTTTCCACAAATGTTTTACTATTTGTAATGAATATAATTATTCATTCATACATACAAACAACATAAACTTGGCACCACAGATATAGATCTGGTGGAAGCAGACCTAGCCCTGCCTTCCAGCCAGCATCTTCCAGTCCAAAGTGGACCTGACATGAGACAGGCAGTGATGCAGCTTGGGAAGGGCTCCAGGGACATCATTTAGTGATGCCCGAATTGAGACTTGAAGATTGAACAAAACTAACCTTTGTTCCAAGAAGAAAGTGGAGCAAGAGGGTTCCAGGCAGAGGAATGGCACGAGCCAGATCCTGAGGGCAGGGCTGTCTGAGGACTCCAGGGAAGTGGAGTTTGGGGGGAGGGTATAGTGAGAAAGAGAGAGGGTGAGAGTTGGGCCTGAGGTATGAAGAGGTGGGGCTCTTTCCTCCCCAGGGTGAGGGGAGGCCCTGCAGGGTTGAGGCAGGGAACTGTAACAGGCTTGGAGGTTCCACTCAATGAGGGGACTCAGTCATAGCCACTGCTAGCTGGCATTCGCTGGCTGGGCAACCTGGGCTCTCTGTGTCATCTGGCGGGCACCTATCCAGCCAGCCTAGGGAGGTAGAGGCTGTTTGAAGTGCTTTGTCATCCTAAGGCCTCTGAGTGTGGAACCAGTGATCTTAGCGCCTGTGATGTGGAAGCAGTCAAGGGATTCTGACGTAGCTGACACCTAATTGCTTTGAGCACCGTCCCCATGACCCAGTGAGACAGTGTTCCCTGATATAGTGTTCTTTGGGGCTTTTGGCTAAAACTGAAGATGATCAGACACCAAATTAGCTCAACTATTCCAGGGCCACCCCCGGCTCACCTTCCTCCCCTGAATATATACCCACAGCCCAGCCCATCTCAGAAGGGAGCTGTGCTGACCTGCTGTAACAACCAAGTGGTCCCATAAGCAGCAAATGGTCCTTTTATGGTACATATGGATATGGGAGTAAACAGTGGAGTGCTTAGGCCAGGAAGGTCCCCACAGTTCATGTGTCCACTCCAGTGGCTTCCAGACATCACTTAGTTACCACACTCAGATCTTTGAACATTCTAGTGTTTGATGATATTTTTCATTTCATTAATTCATATAAAATTAAGTACACTGATTTAAAAAGGAAATTGTATTTTTATTAAATAATGAGAAAATATATTTACTTTCCATAAGTGGAAGATGAAAAATAAAAGCCTAAATATTAAAAGAACATCATGCATACACCAAATAAAATCATTTCATGTTCCACCAACAGGGGATATGCCCCACTCCGGGCTTTTGTTTGGATCCAAGAGTGTTCAACAATAAAAACAAAGCAGGAGGAATCACGCCTCCAGACCTGAGTCTGTACTATAAATCAATAGTGATCAAAACAGCATGGTACTGGCACAAAAGCAGAGAAGTAGATGTCTGGAACAGAATAGGGAACCAACAGATGAATCCAGCTACTTATCATTACTTGATTATTTGACAAGCCAATTAAAAACATTCAGTGGGGAAAAGATTCCCTATTTAACAAATGGTGCTGGGTGAACTGGCTGGCAACCTGTAGAAGACTGAAACTTGATCCAAGAGTGTTCAGGTAAAGCCCTGGCACTGGCACTGGGCTGAGCCTGGGGGCTCTAGAGCCACAGAGGTAGGAAAGGCCCTCACATGGCAAGGCCAGTGCTGTCCTGAAGATTCAGGGGTCCACAGGTGCAGGGTGGCATGGGGGTCCTGAAGAGGAGTGGGCAGCCAACTGGTAGGTGGGGCCTGTGCCCAGCAGCTTACCTTCTTGGCCCTCAGCTGGGTCTGGCCAGAGGGACCACTTCCCTTGATTTGAACACTCGAGCACTTCCCAGAAAATTCTCCCAAAAAGCAAAATAAACCAAACCCTTCCCACCCTTGGGATAAAGGCCAGACTCCAGGGCTCACCAGTCCCCCAGGGCCTGTTTTGCTGGTTTTTCCAGAGGGCCTCAAGTCCTTTGCTGGCATAGGCCCCTGGGCTCCAGCCTCAGCAGGGCATATCCTTAGCTATGCCTCATTCCTGCTGTCCTTCAGGATAGGGTCCCAACCTCACATCCTGGAGGCCTTCCCTGGCCAGCTACACACGGTCCAAGAGGGATGGAAACTGGATCTCTGGGCTCCCACCCGTGCAGTGGGACTGTGAGAGGACAAACATGACAGCAGGGATGGGAGGGGAGGGCAGTGCCTGCAGGGACATTTTACTCTGTGGATACAATGACATCCTCTGTTCCATCCTCTGTGGCCTTCTATACCTTGGGCTAGTCTCCTAACTGCCCTGTCCCTGCCCGTGGCCCTGGGCTTGTCCCTACCTTCTGTGCACTCCTTCCCAGCCTTGGACTGGACGCTGTTCCTCCGGTCTCAGTGCCAGCTGTCTGCTCTCTCAGTCCTCGCATGCCCTCTGGGGCATCTTGCCCTTCACCTGGCTAGAATTTGCATGCTCATGACACATTCTAAGGACTATGTGGCTGTGTCTATAAGCGGTGCATGGTCCTCTCTGAGCTGTGGGGACAGGGGGAGTCCAGGCTCCATCTTCAGCCCTGTCTTACTCCTGTGTCTCAGATGCATCACCCCTTCTCATCTTTACTGCTAAGTCTCCAGCCTCTTTAAACTCTACGTGCAGAGCTACCTCACCTCTGCCCCAATAGGACTTGCTTCTCCCAATTACTGTGACTGATGTTCACTGCTTAAGCTGTGTGCTGGGAAAAGTTCCCCTCCCTTCTGCTCCCCAGACTCACAGGATCAAGCAGGAAAGCCTATCAGAGCTGCCCGGGGATGTCTTCCAGTCCAGTCCTCCCTCTCTGCCCAGCCCAGGCCACAGCATCTTGCAGTGTGGACTCCTTCCTACTCCCCCTTCTCCAGTCTTGCTTCATGCCACACTGCAGCTGGGGGGACTTCCTAAACCCTTCCATGGCTCCCACTGCCCTAGGCATGAAACCCCTCCTCCCCCACAACCTGGCTACTGCCCATCTGCAGTCTGAAGGACGCCTGGGCACCCTGCCTGAGACTCCCCGAGGAAACCTTTCATCCCCTGCCAATGCATCTGCCCCAGGGTTGCATCTGCCCAGTGCTTGTCTCCTGTGGACTATAAGTGTGCTGGCACTGTCCCTCTCATTCACCCTGACTCCCCAGGATCTCACACAATGCCTGCCACTCTATAAATATTATCAAAGGAAAAATCATTGAGTTGAAGCTCAGCCCTTATGTCATTCCCCATGCCCTTGTGACAGGCCTGTGTTAAGCACCTTGCTCTGAGTGTACCCAGAGCCCAATCTGAGCCCCAGGATTCTGAGGAATGAAGTACAGCTCAGGTCTTGACAATTCACAGGGACTTTTGCCACGTTCAGCCCATTTAATGCAGACAAATATGGGTCTGATGTCAGAAAAACTTGAATTGTAGTACAAAAGTGTGGCCTTGCTCCAACCATGGGACCTCCAGTTGCACCGCTGGATCCTGGGAGCTGGTGACATAGTGAATGTCAAGGAGCCCCACAGTGTTACCATGAGGAGTCAGCCTGTAAGGACCTCCACCTCTCACTTCCTCTTCCTCAGCTCTCTGAAGACATAGTATTCTGTTCAGACTTCTAAAATACTGCACTTTCAAAATGGTTTGCTTTAGCCATCTTACCAACAAGGAGGCTAGTGCACACCGGAGGGCTGGAGGCAGCCTTTCTTGCCGACACGCATGTGGGACACCCTCCTTACCCACCCTGGATCCCCGCCTTGAGCCATTGGAGGACCCAGTGTGCTGGCCTCTGGAGCTGGCCTCATATCATAACTGGCCTCCAGGGCTTAGGCAGGATGTGGGGGTGCTCAGCTGAGGTGTGATGCTTTCTCTAAGCTTATCCTTCATGTTTCTCCATCATTAGCCTCAGCTCTAAGACCTATCAGCCTGTTCCCAATAACACAGAAAGGTTCAGAGGCTCAAAAACTGTGCTCTGAATTACTTGGACCATGTTATGCTCCTTGTATCCTAGGAGCTGGACCTGGGCCTCAGTATACACTGAATAAAGTAGAAGCAGAGAAGGTTAGAGCTGGAGGAGCAAGCTCTTCACTCCTCCTCCAGGTGGGGAAACCAAGGCCCAGAGAGCTGAGCCAGAGTGAAAGCCAGGAAAATGCCTCCCAAGCTCCTTCCTGAAGTGCCAGCCTTCCCTGGCTTGTGGAAAAGGGAGAGCAACAGAGATAAAACTGAGCCAGATGCCATCTGACCTCTGTGGAGTTCCACTGGAGGGGGCCGTGTTTCTTTTGTCTCTGCCCCACAGTGTTCAGAGAGGCAGGACCAACTGCCCAAAAGAACAGAAGGCAGCCAGCCTCCCAGCCCTGCTGTGAGCTACAGGGGCCATGAAGAGTGGTGCTGCCTTGGTGATCAGATGCAGGACAGGTGCACAAGCCACCAGGCAGGTGTGGATGGCCATCTGTGTGCTGTGAGAGCACCTGACCACAGGCTGGCCCTGGGTGGCAGGGGTCTTTCTCCTGCCTGGCTCCACCTCTTCCCCACAGGCACGACCTCCACTCTCTTTTCTCCCCCTCCACCTTTCCCCTCTCCCTCCTCCTCTGATCCCCTGGTTTCCCTTTTCCTCACACCCCCAATCCAACCTGGACTGTCCAGGTCACATCGCATTGCATTTGCTGAGCGCTGTCAGATGGGGGCCCCGCTGATGCTTCCCTGCAGAAGGTATTTGCTCCTTTCCCCCAGTGCAGGCTGTGCACGGGCCCTGCTTCCTTTGCCATTTGAATGGGGAACTCCAGGTGCTATAGGCTGTCCTTGTCCCCTTTCCTGAGGGCAGCGGGGACTCTCTGAGTCAAGGATGGGAAGAGGAGGATGGAGGGCAGTGGAGAACCTTTAGGAGCTAATGGAAGAAAAGAGAGTTGGGCAATGTCAGTGGATCTGGCGGTAAGGGGGTTTGGCCCTGGTTAGCAGGAGATGTGTGAACAGAACTACTCATATGTAGTGCAGCTTCTGAGACAATGTGAGCACTCTGTCCCTGTCGGAGGACCAGATGAGGGGAGGAGTGGGAGGCAGATTCCTGCCAGTGGTTGGAAGCCTGGGCTCCTGACTCAGCGGCTCTGTGCAGTGCCACAGTGCTGACTCCACGGTGACAGATTACTCTGACCTTCATCTTTGAAACCATTCTATGGCCCATTGCCAGCCCCCTACCTGGGAGAGAGAGGAGAGAACTTGATCAGTCTGTTTTTGCTGCCCATTTGCACTTTCAGAAAAAGCCAGGTAGGTCTGAGATGGAATTCTGTGCCCTCTGAAGAGAGCCGGCTGGGTGGCCCCCTGTGTCCCTCACCACTGATTGTGGCCCCATTCCTCGTTGGGTCTGGCATTGGACGCTTCCATCTGGGGGATGTGTCTTATCACACTGAGCACACAGAAGGCCTGGCAGGAGGGGGTGGCACCATGGTGCACCTTCTGAGGGCAGAGGGTCAGCTCATGCCCTGGCATATAGACAGTCAGGAGCCCTAAAACCAGGGGCTGCTTCAGCTGGTCTTATCCAGACTGCTCATTTGGTTGGTGGACAGTGGGAGGTGGGAAAGACTTGGCCCAGAGAGGAGGACCTCTGCTCAGAGTCACATATTTCATACCAGACACAGGCCCAGACTCCAGTTTTCCTGGCCTCACCAGATAATGTCCTTTGTTTAGTAAGTAAAGAAACTAGAGAAATGGCAGCAACAAGTTCACTGAGGACAAGGTTCCTTGGGGCCCTTGCTGGGCCCAGAGAGCTCCAGTGAGGCTGGGGGAGGCGGCCCTGGTGAAAGCTGGAGGGACAGTTCAGGCCATGGAGATAATGCCACAGTGTAAAGGCATACTTGTTTTATTACCCACCCCATACCCTTTCTTTTTCTAAGAATTTGTTATTCAGGTCCATGGAATATTTACCTACCTACCCCAGAGTTGTTAGGAGAGTTGACCTAGATAATGGAATGAAAGTGCTGTAAAAATTTGATAGGCTCTACAAATGTTAGTCCTTGAGACCTAAAAATAGATCTGCCATTCAATTCTATAATTCCTTTACTAGGTTTATACCCAGAAGAACAACAATCACAATATAACAATGAATCTTTATTGTACAGGAATGTTTATTGCAGCCCAATTCATAACATCACATGTTTTAGAAAAATCCTATTCTTCCTTTTTTCTTCTGAGAAAAATCAAGGTCATCTGACAGTCCCATGGTATTTATCTTTCTCTAAACATTGGAATTGAAAAAATAATAAAAAGAGAATAAAATAAGAATAAAGTTAATCACTGGAAATTAGGAAGATCAACAATGATATTATCTTTTGGTTAGAATAGGTCAAATTTTTGCAAGCATTTAAGAGTTTTGGAGACTTTCAAAGATCTAAAGGTTTCTTCAGTGTTTACACTAAGCTTAAGCTAGCTTAAGAAAACATGAAAACCTGTAAAATAATTGAAGTGTTTTCTTTTTTCCTCTGTAATTATTTGGAAATGATTCCAATTATTAAAAAAGAATGATATCCTACCCCAATTTTTAAAATAAATACTTAAATTATAATTAATTTTTATTTTAAAAAGAGGGACTATAACTGAAACACTTTGATAAAATTATATTGAAATGAAAACCCTATTCTGGAAAATCACACATTGATATAAATGTAGCTGTAGATGAATATATGTTGTTGCGTGAGGGATTATGGAGAAGCTGTCGTCACAGGTGTAATCCTGCTACTGAAATAGCATGAAAATAAAAAACGACTACAAGCTCATAGTGGCAAGTAGCAATATTCTTTATTTCCAGCCAACTTAAATAGCCAGCTAGTCTCATACACACCGTTGATCTATAATCACACATTACTTTACATAATACATTGTAAAACTTGATTAACCTTTTCTTGGTGCTTGACAATCTACTGATTAACTGATATACATTTTTCTAACCCCCAAATAGCTATTACATGAAACATACATCAGCTCTTTTGCTCGTGAGCTAATACGTCACAAGACCACAATAAAGAAAGGGTAGATTGTTCCTTTAGATCTCTGGAGACCCATAATGACCTGAGGGGCAGAAAATTATCTCACTTGACCAAAGGCCATTTAGCTTATTGATTACATGACTTGCATGCATCAGCCTCTGGGCTGTATCTCTGGGAGTGGAGTTTTCTGCTCCAAAGCCCCCAGGATTAACAGCCACATAGTTGTGTCATTGAGGTTGGGCTTCTACATCCAAGCCTCAGGCTTACAACTTTGTTTACCGAGGCAGCCAGGCCTGCAACGAAACCTTTTTGTCAGCGAGAAATTGAAACTGCTTTTCTCAGGCAGCTCAGGCACAGAGCATATAGGCTTTTAGCCTATAAATATAGACTGTTGTTTATGACTCATGTCCTCTTCTCTGACTATATCTCCTAGCCCTCCCTAACATAATGTAGCTGCTGGCCACATTGAACCAACTGCAGTTCCTACCTTTTTTTTTTTTTTTTAAGACAGATTCTCACTCTGTCACCCTGGGTAGAGTGCTGTGACGTCATAGGTCCCAGCAACCTCAAACTTCTGGGCTCAAGTGATCTTCTTGTATCAGCCTCCCAAGTAGCTGGGACTACAGATGCTGACAACACCTGGCTAGTTTTCTATTTTTAATAGAGAAAGGGGTTTCGCTCTTGCTTAGGCTGGTGTTGAACTCCCAAGCTCAAGCAAGCTACTTGCCTCAGCCTCCCAGAGTGCATGTTTGAGTCACCGCACCAGGCAAGTTCCTAAATTTCTATGCTGGTTAATGCATGTATGTCTTTACACAAGCTGTTGGTTCTGCCTAGATCACCTTTGCTTTCCACTTTGATGACTCAATTCAAGGAGTACGTCTTCTAAAAAAGACATCCTATTCTTTTTTTTTTTTTTGCAGTTTTTGGCCTGGGCTGGGTTTGAACCTGTCACCTCCAGCATATGGGGTCAGTGCCCTACTCCTTTGAGCCACAAGAACTGCCCAAAAAACATCCTATTTACTCAGGGTTATGTGCCCTTTATTGTGCACTTATTTAATCCTATATTATTCAAAAAATTAATTCTTATGTGTGGATAATAGTTGTATATATGTATACTTACAGGATACAGATGATGTTTTCATATAGGTATACGATGTGCATTAATCAAACCAGGCTAATTGGGGTATCCTTCATCTCAGGAAATTATCATATCTTTGTGTTAAGGACATTCTAATTCCACTCTTTTTATTATTTTATGGTATACCTTAAATTATTGCTCATTATAGTCAGTTTGAATTCTATATTCTTTTTAAAGCAGTTCTCTCACACTATTATTGTTTTCCTATCTCTCCTCCAGGCAAGTACTGTACAAACTTCTATAACTGTTGATTATAAAACTTTAAACATATATGGACATGCACATCCAATAAATGTAAGCATTATGACATCTATGTATGCATGTATACTTGTTGGTAAGTATTGACAATATTTCACTCATACATATGCATACCTTCAATAATTCATAATTAATTCTTTCAAGACTTATTTTAGAATAAACAATGACAATGAAGAGGTTTTAATACATCATTCCTTCAGTGATTCAGCAATTCAGCTGTGACCTTCCTGCAATATAAGGAGCTGCACTTCATAGACCACTCCTTTAGATTATGATTTCCTTGAGAGCAGGTACTCTTTGAAAAATTATCTGTAGCCCTAGGACTTGTGTTTGATACATAGCAAATGCACACATCCATCGTTCAATGGTATTTAGGAAAATTATGAGCTGATTTTATGTAGTAGCACTAGAAATTTCTAATTCATAGAATTAGGAATTATAGAAACATTAAAAACTAATATTTAACACAATATTCTTATTGTACAAATGAACAAATACAAGCTTAGACAGGTCAAGTGACTTACTCAGTATCACGTATTCAGTGATTGGGAACTGGAGTCTATACTCCCATTTCCAAGTCTCCCCATTCCAGGAGAGTGTTCTTGCTATGGTCTCCTCATAATGGTAGACGAATATGAAAAGAAAAAGCATTTTCATCTACTTTTCCTCCCATACATCTAAGCTACATAAAATAGCTTGATATTTCAGAAATAGACCAAGTGCACTGGGAATAACTCCTTGGGTTAACTAGAATTTCTCTTTCAACTTGCTATCCTGGTTCACTGAAGCTGCCAGTCTGATCTGAAAACAGTTGCAATTGACATTCTCCCAAGCCTAACTTAGAATATAGTACTCTCTAGACAATTACTGTTCAATAAAACTTTCTGTGACAATGTAAATGGTCAATACCTGCACTATTCAATGCACAATTTGTACTATAAATATGACTAGAGTGACTGAGGAACTAAATTTTTAATTTTATTTGATTTCAGTTAGTTTAACTCTGAATAAACACATGTGACTACTGTTTGCTGTATTGAATACTGTGGCTCTTGACTTAGAAAATAAAAATGCCACATGCAAATGCAGAAAAAGAATTTTCAAGGAAATGGCCTCTTCTCAATCTGTGTCTCCAAAAACCCAGTATATATTTGAGATACCCTGAGCAGTCAGCATACAGACAAAGATGTATGAGCCCATTGTGGACTAGGTAAGAGAAAAGTAGTGACTATATCATTTACAAACTAGAATGACCAGGTGGAATTTTCTTTTCAATTTCAGAAAATATTTTTGAACAGTGTTTCTCAAACTTTAGTGTGACTGTGGATCATCTGGGGATAGGATCTTTGAAAAATACAGATTTTGTTTTGATTCACTATCTGGGACGAGATTTGAGATTCTCTATTTCAACTACTTCCAGAAAAATGGTGATGCTGCTGATTTGAAGATGAAAGTTCAAGTAGAAAGTATTTAGACAAAATATAAGACCTGTATGTGGAGGGGGGAGAATAACAGTTGGTGAACAAGTAGTATGTAATCATGAAAGATATAAAACTCTTTCACTCTTTCTAAAATTAGAAAATCATCCCCTACAAATTCAAATTAGATTCTTTCCACAAACCAATAAATAACTCTAAATTGCCAGCATTGCATGCCCAAATTGCATCTTCTGTGAAATAAGACAGGTACAGAAAAATTTATCTTTGTGTCCTTTAGGACCCCCCCCCCCCCAAATATTTTTAAAGGAAGAAAGGGAAAGGAATTTGATTGTTTCTGGGAAGAAATTGAACTGAAGCTTACTGTTGGAAAATCTGCAAGAAACATTTCAATGTAGTGATACCCGGGGCCATGTCTTTGGGAACAGGATAAATGTGGAAATCATTAATGACTTACAGAGCCAGAATGAAAATGGTGAGGTTTCTTGCTTCATATATATTGGATATAGCCACATGACATTTACTACTTCAGTTATTTTGCAGACATATGTTGAAAGAAAAATAATTTAAATATATTATGTCTAGGAACAACTTGGATGAATCCATGAATTTGACCATTCCTATCAAAAATTAAAAAAAACCAAAAACACCTAAGTAATATTTAACTAGACAAAATGGAGTGCTTACATCCTACTAATCAACATAGCCTTCACCTCATTTACCCAATTACAGCGTTAAGACATTTGTGTTCTACACCTGATAGATGCAACTTGTACTTGCAATGTGTTCCCTAGGTGTGGTCCCTCTACTAACCCTCCCTCTATCGAGGGAAGTCCCTTCCCCTCATTTCCCCTATCCCTCCCTCCTCCCTTCCCCTACCTTCCCCAATCCCTCCCCTTCCCTTCTTCATTCTAGGGTATAGTTGTGTTTCATTTTTCACATGCAAGTGTGAGTGATTATAAATTGGTTTCAAAAAAATGGCTGGAGAAGCTTAGACTAGGGCAGAATACAAGGGTGTAGAGACTTGTATTGCTGGTCTAGAGATTCCAAACAAGTTCAAATTTGCCTTCATTCATGTTTATGACTGAGGTGACAAAGAAGGAGTATGATTTTAGTAGATGCAAACACCCCCTTCTATACATTTGTAGTTGTTTCTGAAGGCAAATCTAGTGCTTCCCACAAGGAGTGGGGAATTTGTTAGGTTTCAAGAAACAAAGAAACCATGAACTTAATGCATTTTGTACATTAGTTTAATAGAGGAACCTTATCAATATTGGAGAGTCTGTGTATTACTAGGGAAGTTATTTGATGTTCCACAGTTTTGTAATATCATGCTTTAATTCTTACTTCTTTTTCAGGCCCACGGAAGTGCTGGCAAAAAATAGGAAAGTAAATCTTCAGATGATCGTATCTTGCTATATTTTGTACTAAGAAGTGATTAACAAATTAGTAATTTGTTGTCATAATGTCAAAAGACGCTGATGACTTGTCTGACTTATAATTTTTTAAATTTTTTATTTTGTTTTGTTTTGTTTTTTGAGACAGAGTCTCAAGCTATTACCCTGGGTAGAGTGCCGTGGCATCACAGCTCACAGCAACCTCAAACTCTTGGGCTTAAGCGATTCTCTTGCCTCAGCCTCCTAAGTAGCTGGGACTATAGGCGCCTGCCACAACACCTGGCTATTTTTTTGTTGCAGTTGTCATTGTTGTTTTAGTTGGCCAGGGCCAGGCTCAAACCCACCAGCCTCGGTGCATGTGGCTAGTGCCCTACCCACTGAGCTACAGGTGCTGCTCTGTTTAAATGTTCATATATTTACTAAATTTAAACTGCCAAAGGAATTGTTATTCCACTAAGCAATAGAAACACTGCAGTGATAGAAGTCATAATGTGTGCAGTGGTACAGACATGTTCAAAAGCAATTTGTCATTTCTCTTTTCACTCAAAACACTCCTCACACATTTGTATGTATCATTTGGGATGCTTGTAGATGTTTGCAGTTTCTACAGTTTAATATCCCAAGTTAGTTCTCAAAATGAGGTCATCTGCAGAATTGTTAAAAGATGTTATTTAGATAGTAAACCTACAAGTATGCAGAGAAAGATTTCCTATTTCTGCAGTGGATTAGTAGAAAAATGAATTATTTTGCAGTTGTAAAAGCTCTAAGATGCTGAGATATTTGGGGAAAACTTGTAACTTTACTATTTTTTCTTGTAAATATATTATTGTTCAAGCTGTCGATTTTAATTTACTCTTTCATACTAATATGTGATACTCCTGAAGCTTTACATTGCCTGAAGGAAATACAACTAAAAAGAGAAACAAAATCTTATCTATGCACAATGAAATACTTTTCTTTGGCAGAAGCAAATTTTATAACTTCATCCTAAATCCCTTTCCTTCACTTGCCTCTCTTGCTATATGTCACATGAAGAGAGAATTACAAAAAATACATATGTCAGAAATTAATTCATTTTTTATTAAATTTCCAATAAAAAACTTTAAACAAATCATACAGTAAATGTGATATAGCAATACAAATGTATTACCGAAGCTCTCTTTATAATGAGAACGAAGTTCAAAGTCGTAGAACATCTCTGCCTCTCTATCTATGTACCTGTGGGTGTCTATTCATACATACAGAAATAAATAATGAATAGATATAATAAAAATAGACATTATTTATCTAGTGATCTATTTTTTTGTCCTATGGGATCTTACAGATCTTCAATACTAGTGTTTAATCACGTTTTTGTCAATCAGTGAGAAGGTTTGACTATTCTGGGAATCTTGTATAGGTTTGTTTTCCAAGGTAAGAAGGTAAAGGGGGGACAATGGGAATGTGTGAAGTATAGGAAAAGCAAAAATGCAAAAATGGAAGTTATTTGTGTTTTCTACAAAATTTAAGAACTGAAAAAGTAATCATTTTAGTATATATAAAATTTGTTATGTCTCAATGAGAAAATAAGTAAAAAAATATCTGAATAAATTAAAGAGTTCCAATCTTCTGATATAATTTGTGTCTGCATTTTTAAGGACTATGGGATCTCTGATTACTGTGAATAACACAGATTAAATGGAAAAATTCATTCTATTTTATTGTATCACTTCCCAGCCTTGTGACTTTTGTGGATAGTTGTCAAAATATGGCATCTATTATTAATATGATTTCTTATCCACACATCAGCCACATTTTTCTTCCTGCTTTTCAAAGTGTAAGTCTATTTCATATTAGAAAGATACTTTGCTGTACATCAGTGTGCCCCAGAATGCCTAACAGAGTGATCTTTATGTATAAGTGGATGTGTGCAGGAGAGTGGTGCTCATTTTTATAGGAGATCCTCTATGACTTGAAGAAAATATTTCTTTTCCAGTATATACCAATTTATCTGGCACATAACAAGAATTAAAGAAGAGACAAAAAACATCTCTGCATTTCCAAATTTAAATTACTTTTACAAACATCCTATGATTTTCATCTTTTCACCTTAGTGGTGCAATTTGATTTAAATAGCTAGTTCAAGAAGGCTAAGGGAATTAGCCGGGTGTTGTAGCAGGCACCTGTTGTCCTAGTTACTCGGAAGATTAAGGCAGGAGGATCTCTTGAGCCCAGGAGTTTGAAGTTGCTGTAAGCTAGGCTGATGCCATGGCAGTGTAGTCTGGGCAACAGAGTGAGATTGTTTCCAAAAAAAAAAGAACGCTGAGGCTAAACTGATCCTCATTCTTTATCTAGAATATATGAGGTGTTTTGAGAAGTTGGAAGAACTGTGAACTTCAGTGATCTATATTAATAAACAAGAGAGATATAATGAGTTATATGAATAGAATCAATATTTTTGTTCCAATTGAAATAGGCCAATTAGAATTATAATTAGATAGTATCCAGGAGCTCTGTCAGAGTTAAGGACCTGTCACCATTTTTACTCAATTTTCTTCTTTCCCAAGGATTGACATTTAGCTATTAAGAGAAAACAATCCTTCAGACACATAGTAAATATTCAAATTAATTTAAATGGCATTTTCTTCTTAACAAATTTGGTTGGTGGCACATTGGTCATTTGCGACATGTCGATAAGTGAGATCATCTTCTACCCTAAAGATGTTCTTTCTTCTTAACTGTGGCTAACACTGCCCTCCCTGGGTAGCTCCAAAAGTAAATATAAAAAATTTTTTTTTCAAGTTTATGATTACTTTTGACAAATATTTTATATTGCATTATAACTAATATATAACTGTTAAAAAATACAATTTAGACATATAAAGAAAACATTTTTGCTTCCTTTTTATCCATTTCTTTTTAGCCATCATTTAGTTTTAATTTGATAATGTATAAAAAAATTATAAACAGAATCTTATTGAATGCACACCTTTGCAATGTGACTTTGGTCTTTCTCCCATCAGAAGAAGCAGTCTAGTAAGCTTCCCCCCTCTCTAGCATCCAGGTCAGCCTCCCGACTTGGTTTGACCCATGGTTCGTGGTAAAAGTGACATTGTGTTATTTCCAATCCTGGGTCTCAAAGAAGCCTTTGTTTTGTTTCTGCTCTTTCACCTGGGAGCCTGCCACAGCCACAAGAACAAGCTTTCTGGAGGAGGTGAAGTAGAGACATGTCATCTCAACCAAGCCCATTGTAAGCTAGCCAGACTCTAGCTTATCTGTCAGCTGATCACAAACCAATGAGAAAACCCAGCCTAAACCAGATGTGGCCAGGTGGGCCCAGCCTAAACTGATGGCCTACAGCACTGTGAGCTAAATAAGTGGTTCTTGTTTTAAGCCACTAAATTTTGGGATGGTTTATTAGGGAGCAAATGCTATCTGACATAGATGTAAATATTCAACATAAGGTACACATAATTGTGACAATGCTGTACCTTTGATAAGAAGTTACATAAATCTACAAAACCCATACTAGCATTTATTTTACTCTTCCAAGATAAACACCAGAAATTCATCTGTCAAAAAATGGGAAATAAAGAAAAAGTTTTCCAAGTTTTTAATAATTATAACAATAGATATTATATTTGTTGTTTATTATTTGCATGTAGGCACTTACTAAATAAGATAATATACCTAAGATAGCTTATATATTTTATTTTATACTACTTGACATAAAACATGTCTCTTCATGTTTACCACAGAAAGTCTGTACGGTAGTGTAACATTCTTCCTTTAACATGTCTCATTATGAGGAAAACCTGTGGTCTTAAATTTGAGTTCTGCAAGGAGTCAGCTGATTCTGAGTACAAGGGTTGAATGAAAAGAATTGAATTTGAAGATTAAGGATATAGAGCAAAAAATGAGTGGGGGAGTGAAACGGGAAAGGCAAGCCAGCCAATAAAGGTTAACTATCAAGCAACCTAACATCGTGGATGAAGGGAGCTTACTTTTAGTGAAAGCACACATCTAAGAGTTATCTCAATTGAGAGGTGAGGAAGTTGGGATATTTTACACATTGACTCCCATCGATCACTGAGCAAGGAATATTCTTGGGGGCTATTAACTGCCCACCACTTTTTGTCTACTGCATAGTTACAAACTAAGCCTCAGAAGCCAAAAAAAGTATAAATTCAGGAGCTGGCATTTCTAAGTCTACAGGTGTGAACAGTAATGGTAAGGGTGAGAGGATACAGGTGGGATACCAAGTATGTCTGTTACAATTATTATTGTTACATAATCAGCTTAGGATTTGATTCAATCTATTCAGAGTTTTAAAAAAATCAAGCAAACACTTCATTACACCAGGCTCCTTGAAATCTTTTCTTAACCTTTAAAAAATGGTGTAGGATCAGCATGTTTAATGCAAGTAAATCTACATCCAGCATTGATCTTAGATTTCCTATAGAGTTTCCATTACAAAGAAAATGCCACTAAATCATTGCCTTTGCTTATAAAAGGTACAGTAAATTTGGATTCTTTATTATATTTTGTTTCAACAGCTTTTCTTCAAATTACTGCCATTTTGTACGTTTAATCTAAAATACTTTTCTCAGGGTCTTAGTTTGGGCCCTAGACGACAAGTCTTTTTTTTACACAGATCACTACATCTTCTTCCTCCTCATTTTTTGCCAACTTAAACATGAGCCTCTCATTAAACTTCCATTACATTTAACAAAACTATTTTCTCCTCTGAATTAATTAATCTGATCATTCTTTTTTCCCCTGAAATTAGTGGCTGCACTGTGATTTGATGAGGAATTGCTTTACAATGGCATGATCTCCTCAGGTCAGAAGGTTATGAATGATGGTAGCAGAAAGCTTAGATGTCTAGGAAGAAGAATAGTGAGGCTTTTAATGGAAATTCCAAGTGAGAAGGGACATGCAGAAGGAAGTGTGGTGCCACTGCTTTTCAAAATGGTCAAGGTAAATGATTGATTATGGACCACTTTCTGCCTTTTCCAAAGCTATAACATTACTATTCACCACAATACGGATCATATCCATGATACTGAGGTTTTTATTCAACAAGTTTCACCAAGATAAACCTAGATTTGTTCATGTTTTGTGTTTTCTCCATCCATGTGCATGTTTCCCTTCTCATTAAAAAAAAGGTGTTTGAATGCATAAATAGTGCAAGGCTTCCCAGATACTACTCTCTGTCTAATTCTACATCCTCATCTCCTGAAACCACTCTCAGCATAACCCAGAAAAAAATACGTTTTCCCTTGCTCTAACAAGCCACATTGATGTCCCCACTTTCTTCTTCACTAATCAGACTATTCCTCCTGCTGGGGTATGAAAGAGTATTCCACCTTTCCATAAGAGAACTCTTGCCTTTGACTCTAATATTAGCCATCACATCCTTGGCAGAACATTTCTTGATGTTACGATGTTGAGTAAACCACTTCATTTTTTATGCTTGGTTTGTATTATGTTTTCTACATGTATTATAGTAATTAGTTTACTAAATAGTATTAATTCATTTCAATATTGCTCTTCAAACTAGACTTTGAAGTCCTTAAGAGCCAAACTAAGTCTTATTTTCTTTTAACACATAGAGCCAGGAATATATGGTACATGTTAAGAAGGCAATAAATGGGGTTTGTTATTAAATTACCATTTTATTTGATTCTATCCTAGGACCTCTTATGCCTCCACGACTTTCTATATTATAACATTAACATAGAAATCTCTACTTAAAATTTTTACTCTCCTTAAAAAATAATAAAATGGCATATTGAACTTCACTTGACCCTCCTTACTTTTTTCTCTTTCAAAGCAAAGAAAACCTTGCCACTTTAGTTTTTATAAAGAAAATGTTTACTTTTGATATTTGAAAATGCTTCATACTTAGGTACATTTCTGAAACTTATTTATATAATAAGCAGAGTTTTTTTTCCCCCTCATAATTGTGTCTATATGCCTTGTACTTTGTTTTAGTAATTTGGGATGAAAGAAAGAATGAATTACACATCCAAGAGGTCCTTAACAATGCAAATGTCATCATCAACATAGTTTTAATTCTCCTCCTTTTCTAAATATCATTTCATTTTACTGTTACTGTAACTATTTAAGAAAGTGAAATAATTGTGTAGTAGTAGAAACAGCAAATGACAGTCAAGGTAACAATGGCCCAATTTAGCCCTCACACTTTGTTGTGTGTGTATCCTGAAGTATACCACTTAACTACTCAAACCTTTGACTACCATACTAATAAAATAAAATAACTGTAAAAATTAATACAGAAGTTCCATTCTAGCTTGAATTCTCTAATTTATATCTGATCTTAGGACACAATGCATTTTTTTTTTTTTACCTTTACTAACGATATCACTAGGTTTATATGCTTATATATATATATATCATGTCAAATAAGTGAACTTCAAGAATAAAGTCTTAAGTTTCTATGATGTTAGAAAGAGTATAAAATGAAGACTGATTTTGTATACTTACATGAGGAAGAAAAATACCCAGGTGTCAGATTAAAGAAATGGAAGCCTACAAGATGAGGGCTTTTAATTTAGGCTGGGCTTATTTATATTGTGACCATACAGGTGTCAAGGACAGTTTCATTTTAGTTATTCTTATTGTTAACTCTATGTAAAATTGAAGTTTGTATCTAGATTTTTAATAGTACCCTTAATAATAATAACAATAAGGAGAAATCTAAAGAAGATTAGAAAGCAGAAGCTGTAAGAAAAGAAAAGAAAAAAAGATTTAAAAAGCATGCTGCTTCTCAAGTATTCATTAATGTGAAATAAGATGAATAATAAAAAGAAAGCTTTTTTCTTAAGGAACAAGTGCCATACAAGTCCATTAAATTACATGTGCTTACTAAGATCTATGATCACACTTCTTCAATTCAGGATACAGCAAACAGCGGAATCCTGTAAGAGCAATGAGAAATCTAAAGATGATAAAGGAGAGCTCAATGTTTATTTTCATTTGGTGGAACATTAAAAAAAAAAGTTTCTCTTCCAAAGCTTGCAGTTAAACCTTTGCAAACTTTAATAAAATAGAAAAACTAGAGAAATTACATTTCAGATCTTTGCAAGACTATAAAATTCTTAAAAAGACCTTTGAATAGGTTTTTACTTAACATAAAAAGAAATTTGAAGATTATCTTAAAGTTGAAGGCTCTTATATTATATTGTTACTTTATAAAAATAAAGACATTCTGCAGAATGTTACTGTATTTGTGAAAGATATTCTACAAATGTTTATTAGTGGACCAATGTATATTTCAGCAATATCTGAGAAACTGACAAACCTAAATCAAGCTTTGTCAGTTCTTAAACAGATAGGAATTTACTTCAGTAAATCTCTCCTTAATCACAATCCCAAATGTTATTAGAAAATAAATTCAAATGTGCAAACTTTTTTTTTATCACCCATATTGTCTACTTGGTAAACATTCAAATAAATTTTTATTTGAAAAACACAGCTCGGAGAGTTCTCTCTGACTCATTCTGTCCTGATCTCAGCCTATCCTAGGCAAATATGAAGTTATTTTCTGTAAGAAATGTCAAGGAAATGTTTCCTGAGCAAATGTCTGTCAAATGTATCAAAGTCAGTATGTTCTATTCATGTGGTGTCAAAAATCTAATTAACTGTAATCTGTAAATCAAAATCAGTTCAAGAAAAAATAAATTTTTAAACTATAGCAATAAGACTAAGCAGGAAACTTCCCTCTATTTGGTACTATTAATTCAGTTCAGTTGCAGTGGTCTCCTACCTGGTCTTTCTGCTCCTATCTTGGCCCCAGAGGTAGTGTCTTCTGGGGCAGAATAAACTTTTCAAAATTATCATATCACACCTCTTCAAAACCCAGAGGCTTTTGATCTCACTTACAAGGCTCAAAATAACCTGGCACTGTGACACCTCTTTCTCCTCTACTCAGCACCAGTGACATATCCTCTTTGCTGCTACTAGAATACATAATTCTAGCCCTGCCCCAGGAATGGTTTACTTATTCTTCCCTGTTTATACACTCTTCCCCAGATAATCACAGTGAACTTTCATCTTCCTTCAGGCCACTGCAAAAACAAAACAAAACAAAAAGCAAAAGCAACAGCAAAACAAACTGTATATACTTTTCCCAATACATCTCCCCCCTTGACCTTGCTTTTTTTTTTGTTTGTTTGTTTTTTGTTTTTTTTGTTTTTTTGTTTTTGTTTTTGGCCAGGGATGGGTTTGAACCCACCACCTCCAGCATATGGGGCCGGCGCCCTACTCCTTTGAGCCAAAGGCACCATCCCTCACTTTGCCTTTTTTAAAATTTCAAAACATGAAGGTGGTCCAGGTGTTTTTGATACATGGCTTGAGCCAAGGCTATAAATGTGCCCATCCCCTGAACAGTGTTCATTGTAGCTGTTAGGTGGATTTTTGCTCTCCCCCTTATCCTCCCCACCCCTCGCTTGATTTCCAATGACTTTTACTTTCTTCTGTGTACTTGTGTGACTACTGGTTAGTTCCAATTCATTAGGGAGTATATGTGATGAGTGTTTTTCCATTCTTGAGATATTTTGCTTAGGATAATGGTCTCAAGTTCTTTCCAAGTTGTTGCAAAAGGGAACATACACCCCTTTGCAAAAGTGGGAGTATGGACCTCCCACTGACCTTTGACCTGGGGCTTATTACCATTTAATTAGCATAGCATGGGTGGAGTTTCATAAAAGTTTCTAGGAGGATATGCATAGTAAGGAAACTGGTATGTATCTTGTTATGTGATCTGTTATATAATCCCAACCTGTCAATCACCCCGAAAGCAACCAACCCTGCCAGGAGAAAGGCAGGACAAACCAGTGAGCATGTAAAAGACAGTGTGTGTTCAGATGTCAGGGTCTTTCTCCATTTGTGGAGAATGACCTGTCTCTCCCTCTGAGATGTGCTTTTGCTCTGAAACAAATGTGTGAGTGTGAGTGCTTTCTATCTGTGATCACTGTATCATTGCCTCAACTTGGTACCAGTACTCACTCTTGACACAGGGAACCAGGGGACCAGGGAACATCCTGACCGACCTAACGCTTGGATGATGTTTTTATTTCTGTGCTATCAGTTGTGATATCTCTTTTTTCATTGCTGATTGAGCTTATTTATGTCATTTCTCTTCTATTCTTAGTTAATCTAGCAAGAGATCTATCAATCTTGTTTATCTTTCCAAAGAACTAAATTTTTGTTTCATTAACTTTTGTATTAGTTTTTTTTCTGTTTCATTTAGTTCTGCTCTGACTTTTATTATTTGCTTTCTTCTGTTGGCTTTGAGTTTACTTTGCTCATCCTTTTCTAGTTTCTTGAGATGTGATATTAGGTTGTTAATTTTTGATCTTTCTGATTTTTGGATGTGGACATTTATTCCTTTTTTGTTCAATTCAAGGAATCTTTTGATTTCTATCTTAATTTCACTACTGACACCCAATAATTGTTCAGTAGCAGGCTATTTAGTTTCCATGACTTTGTGTTTAATTGAGTGTTACTCTTAGAATTAATTTCTAGTTTAATTCACTGTGGCCTGAGAAGATACACAATATAATTTTGATTTTTGACATTTGTTGAGACATGTTTCATTGCCTAACATATAATCAATCTTGGAGCTGATCCCATATACTGATAAGAAGAATTTATATTCAGTAGTTTGGGGGGTAGAATGTTCTATAAACATCTGTTAAGTCCATTTCTTCTAAGGTCCTATTTAAGTCCAGTGTTCCTTTATTTTCTGTTGATGATCTGTCCAGCTCTGATAGTGGGGTGTTGAAGTGCCTGTCAATTATAATGCTATTATTTCCTTGCTCTGCTCTAGCAGAATTTGCTTTACATATCTACCAGGGAGCTCTTGTGTTAGATGCTTATATATTTAGGATCATTATATCTTATTGTTAAATTGCTCCCTTTACCATTACATATTACCATCTTTGTTTTTCTTTACTATTGTTCATTTAAAGTCAATTTTGTCTGATATGAGAATGTCTATACCTGCTCTCTTTTGGTTTCCATTTGCATGGAATTTTTTTTCATCCTTTCACTTTGAGTGTTTTTGCATCTTGTGGTTTAGATATGTCTCACAGGCAGCAGATACTTAGATTTTGTTTTGTCATCCATTCTTACTTTGTTCTTCTACATTATATATATATCACAAGATGACATTTTTATATATTTAAAATTTATTTTCTGTTCCATTGGCTTGAATATAAGCTTCCTATGGGCATGGAGTTCATCAGTTTGGTGGCTGCCTCCCAGCCCTTAGAATAATGTGTGGCATATTTTATATATATATATATATATATATATATATATATATATATATATATATATATAAAAAATATATGATATATTATGTATATATATAATATGTATATGTATAATATACATATATTGTATATATGTGTATATATACATGTATGTATAATATACAATATAATTATATAATATATATAATATTATATATACATGTATATATAATATACAATATAATTATATAATATATATAATATTATATATACAATATATAATATAATGTGTGGCATATTATATATAATATACATATATTTTATATATATGTATATATAAAAATATATATTTCTATATATATATAAAATATATGATATATTATGTATATATATAATATGTATATGTATAATATACATATATTGTATATATGTGTATATATACATGTATGTATAATATAATGTGTGGCATATTATATATAATATACATATATTATGTATATGTATATATATGTATATTCCTTCAGATGGATACTCTGAGAGAATATATATATACATATATATATAATGTATGTTGAAGGAAAGAATGAAGTTAGATGACACATAATGATAATAAACATCAATAAACATTAACTATCTTCTGACCATTTTGCCCTCAATCATAAGATTTGTCAGTTGAACCGACCTTTGCATATTTAATATGGCTAGACTATATATCTTAAAAGTTTGTTGTGACCAGCAAAGTGTTTACATATGTAACATTTTTCTTCTAAACGTAAACTGTGGATTATCACTATGTATGCTTTTGTAAGGAGCCTAGACAGACAGGACTAGAGATGGCACCACAGAGCTATATGTGAAGTCTTGGTTTTATTTCTTCTTAGCAGTGTTCAAACAAACAAACTAATTGCCTTCTTATCTACTAAATCACATTAATAGAAATAACTACTTTCTGGCATAGGATCATTGTGAAAATCAAGTAAACTGAACCATTTAAACTTTTATGTAAACTTTAATTATGGGTTAAATGTTTGTGATGCTTACAGGAATATGGGAAAATAAATATGTTTACAGGAATATGGGAAAATAAAATAAGAAAGTAGAGAGTAGCCATGACTAGAAGTAGCTTACACACATCACTTCCATAGAAAGAATCTAAAGGGGTAAGTAGATTTTTACCTTTAGATGGTTCTTCTGAGAGAATTCACTGGTATTCAACAGAGATGTGATGGGAGGCACAAAAAGCAAATGAGAGGGATACAGGACGGCCCACTCAGTCAGCTTGGCAGCCGCCAGAATTGATACCCACACACAGTCAAGGGGTAAGGGCTAGACTCCTGAGGCTCCCTTACCAAGACAGACTTTGCATTTCTAGCTACAGATGCACCTCTCTACCCTAAAGGGCCTCCACACTAAAAAGGGAGCTGCCTACAGACTGAACATCAGTATTACTCCAGAGAGGGAGCATAGTGGGGTCCCATAGGTTTCAAAGCTATAAATGCTGCATCTGGTACAATTTTGAGAGCCCAGCTTCAGAGTGTGGTGTCTGTCCAAGGGCCAGTGCTCCCAGCACAGCTTCTTCATCACTGCTGCCAGACCATGAAGGGAGCAGGGATGCTAAGCACTCTCATAGGCCCCAAGAACAAGTGTCACCATTCCACTGCTGCTGTGGATTCCAAGCATGGGTGAACCCCCATGTCCACTCACCCCTTCTGCTACACCTGAGGGGTGCCCATCCTGCCACCACTACTGCAGCTACCATGGGACCAAGGTGGACATAAACCCCTATGTTCCTCCATCACTACTGCCACTGCTCAGAGGAGCTCACCCTCAACCCTCCTGATCTTTCAGATTAAGCCTAGGCACAAGCCCACCTTTCAGCATGAACATCCCCCTGTACCTGCTTGGACTTTGACAGCCATAGGGAAATGAGGTGACAGAATAAGGTAGCACTATGCCCCTGGAGTTCTGACCTGTAGGGTGGGTTGTCCCAAGAGTACTAGGAAGTACCATGAATACTTCTTAGCATGAAAGAAAGTAAAGAGCTCACTGTCCTATACCAAAGAGCACATGGATCATCATTCAAGGTTATCTACACCCCTCCCAGTGGAAAATTGGGTGCTGATAGGAGTCTACAGGGTGAGAGAGTATCCCCACCCCAGAAAAGCAGCATTGGAGCCCAGGAAAAACATGGAAATAGGGACCTACCTTTCTCCAACCATACAATGCCACAGACATAGTCATCTTTGCTCCCAAGCATGAGCTTTCAACCCGAAAGTCTCAATCTAGGAATCTCAACCCCTGAGTCTATACATCACTGACTCAATAGAAAACACTCCCCGGCACCTACTCAAACCACAGAAGCCTTGTGTATTCTGTGGATTTGAGGGTGGGGCTAGTAGTCCTCTTCCTGAGATACCCCTCTCTTCCAGGAGGAATTTAACATCCCTCGAGGGAAGTCCATGGCATAACCACACCTCCCTGTCACAGCATTTCAGCCATAGCAAACAGCCAGTCTGGGAGACCTGAACACGGCAGGTTAAGCTGTCTCTGCCACCTCTACTGCAGCTGGGCCAAGATAGAAGCTGATATCTCTGCACTTTGGGATCACTGAAGGACAGAAACCACTATCACTACCAAGAGAGGGAGGTATGAGTGATTTGTGTATCCCACAGCTGTCTACTTCTGCAAATTTCATCAATAGAGGCTTGTCCCTCTGTGGAGAGTGGGCCATGAGGTACCAAGGCCCCCAGAGCCTGGGGAACAATCAGGGAATGAATCCCCAACTATTTCTCCTCCGTTCCAGAAACAACCATATTCCTTTCTTCATATTCCTTCTGCCAGAAGTCACTAGCTATTTCTCTGTCTAGTTAATTTTAAAGAACTATGCAGAGATCCTTGTGATCGTTCCCTTCTTACTTTTTGTCATATGTTAATGAAGATGAGTAGTAACCATTAACAAGATGATTTGTCTTAACTTAAGTCTTTTACATTTTCCAATCATGCTGTAAGACCAAAAATATGTCTGTTGTTTATGCTACTTCCCCATATTATCTATGCTACTTCCCCATGGACAACCCTGTACAGATACTATAATATAAAGCTGATTTTGTGCTTTGGTGCTGGCTGCAGCCATTAGCTCAGTCGGACCTCCTGATCCCATCTTTTGTCTCTGTGTCTTCTCTTTTGCTGTATTTTTCTCAATCCTCACTAATTTCACTCTGGGTCGCTCTCCTTCCCCGTGCTGGTTCATGACACCTCTCCTGTTACAGACTCACACTGCACCTACCCTTCTCCTATCTGACCATTCTTCTGAAGCAGGGGAGCTCCCATCACAGGAGAACAGGTAAACCACAAAGCTATTAATTTGAGCTGAGGGAAGAGACTCCAGATGAAAAGAAACTGCATAAGAAGGCTGGCAAAATGGAGAAAAAGTTTACTTTGACATCACCAAAAGATCATAGCAGCACTCCCATGGTCTCTAATCAAAAGGAAATTTTTGAAATGCCAGATACAGAATCCAAAATATGAATTTTAAGTAAGCTCAATGGGATCAATGAGAAAGTTGAAAACCAACACAAAGAAACAAACAAAAAAAAATTCACAACACAAATAAAAAATTCACTAAAGAGATAGATAGTTTTAAAAAAAGCATAGCAGAACTCCTGGAAATAAAGGAGTTACTTAGAGAATTTCAAAATACAGTAGAAAATGTTAACAGACTAGACCAAGAAAAGAAAGCTTTTGAATTAACCCAGGTATTTAAAAATAAAGAAAAAGAAATCAAGAGAAATGAAAAAAGTCTCTGAAAAATATGGAATTATGTAAAAATTAGAATCATAGGTATCTCTGAAGAAGAAGACAAATGAAAAAGAATGGAAAACCTATTTGAGGGAATAGTGAAAGAAAACTTCCCTGATCTTGTAAAGATTTAGACACCCAGACATAATAAGGTCAATGAACTGATTGAAGATTTATTGCTTGAAGATTTATTGCGGACAAAGGCACATCATCATCAATCTAACCAAAGTCAAACTGAAGGAGAAAATCCAACAAGGAGCGGCACAAAAGCATCAAGCAACTTACAAAGGAAAACCCACCAGACTAGTAGACTTCTCAGCAGAAACCTTACAAGCCACTAGGAATTGGAGTTCCACCATTAACATCCTAAGTAGAATAATTGTCAGCCATGTATTTTATGTCCTACAAAACTAAGTTTTATAAGTAAAAATAAATAAAATCTTTTCCAGATAAGCAAACACTAAAGGAATTTGTCCCTCTAAGCATTCCCCTATGAGAAATGTTCAAAAGTGCTCCTCATACCAAAAACTGTAGTCAAGGCTCAGCTGCCATAGCACAGTGGTTATAGTGCAAGCCACATACAGTGAGGCTGGTGGGTTTAAACATGGCCCAGGCCAGCTAAACAACAATGACAACTGCAACAAAAAATAGCCAGGCATTGTGGTGGGTGCCTATAGTCTCAGCTACTTGGGAGGCTGAGGCAAGAGAATCACTTAAGCCCAAGAGTTGGAGGTTGCTGTGAGTTGTGACGCCTTGGCACTCTACTGAGGGCAACATAGTGAGACTCTGTCTCAAAAAAAAAAAAAAAAAAAAAAAAAAAAAAAGGTATAGTCAACACTCACCAGTGCAAAATCACTTGAGAGTAAAAATGCATAGCTCTTATAAAATAGTAATATAAGGGAGAAAACAACACAAATAGTTAACAATCAACATGATAACTGGAATAATACTTCACTTATCAATACCAAAATTTAATTTAAATGATCTAAATGCACACTTAACAGATAATAGATCAGAATAGAGAGCCTTTTTATGTTCAAAGGACATATTAGTCAAGCTGTAATAAAATAAGGCCACGTTCAAGAAACTTCAACTAAATATATTTTAAAATATACATTGTTTTGTAATAATCTAACCACTATATACTTAATAATTTCAAAAAATGAAAACTGTTTTGTTAATTTAAAAGTTACCTAAGATTTTGATGACTTTGTTGTGTCTGTCTGCTTTCTGTGGGAAAACATTTGAATATTTGGTTGCAGGATAGAGATTCTAGGAACTACACAATACAGGAATATATTCACAAGCTATACATCCAATAAAGGACTAATAATCAGAATATACAAAAAACTCAAATCAGCAAGAAAAAATAATCCAACCAAAAATCAGGCAAAAGATACAAACAGAATATTTAAAAGAATACATACAAATATTCAGGAAATGGGAACAATTGTTCAATATCACTAATCTTCAGGTATATTCAAGCCCACAATGATATACCACCATACCCCTATCGGAATAGTTATTACTAAAAAGTAAAAACATGAGAAGGTGATGGACTGCAGGAGACAGCAGAAGGTCTGGAGCTGTGGAGGACTGACCCAGAAAGCAAGTGCTTAGGCAGGTGGGGACTGGCCGGGAGCCCTTCTGCAGTTTGTGGATGTCAGGGGGAGCCCACATTGGAACTGCAGTAGAAAGACTGGACAAGTAGGTGAACTCAAACAGCCTTTAGCCACTGGGTTTTATTTTTTTTATTTTTATTTTTTAAGAGACGGGGTCTCACTATGTTGCCCAGGCTGGACTGCAGTGGCTATTCAAGGGCATGATCCCACTACTGATCAGCACAGAGTTTTTTGACCTGCTCGGTTTGTGACCTGAGCCAGTTCACCCCTCCTTAGCCACCCCCCCCCCCCACCCCGGGAGGGCACCCTATTGATGCCCAACGTAGTGCGGACACATGGCATAGCACCCTACAAGTGATCCTTCTGTTTCAGCCTCCCAAATAGCTGAGACTATAGGCACCCGCATTTGGCAGCCACCAGGTTTCAATTCGTGGGTAGAGTGAATTTTCCATCAGCTTGACCAGGAATTGGGTCGTCATTGCCAGAAGGTCTTGGCTGTTAACTAGGCAGCTTTTGTAGGAAGGTTATGTATGCTACCTGGGCGCCATTGCGAGAAGGTCTGTCCACAGGGACCTAGTACATGGCTAACCTTGGCATGCCTGCTGAGCCTGAACATTTACTCCTGGGGAGATTTGGGTGGCTCCAGCACACCCCAGGAATTGTTGTCAGGAGGCCCTGTGAGACTTGCCTACTAAAGACCGTGGATAGTGTTAATACCCCAACGCAGAGGGAACTGAATGCTGAGTAAATAATCAGGCACTCAGTCAGGACAACTAAGTAAAGATAACAAGACCCCTTCTTCTCAGGTATTAGAGGAACTAGAATTCCCTCTGTGCGTGCTCTCCCTCTCCTAACACTACAGCGCTGCCTGGTGTGCTGGAGGTATATTGCAATGTATATGTATATAATTGTTGTATTTATGTATGTATGTATTTATTTTGTAGAGACAGAGTCTCACTTTATCGCCCTTGGTAGAGTGCTGTGGTATTACACAGCTCACAGCAACCTCCAACTTCTAAGCTTAGGCAACCTCCAACTCCTGGACTTAGACAATTCCCTTGCCTCAGCCTCCCAAGTAACTGGGACTACAGGCACCTGCCCAGCTATTTTTTTGGTGCAGTTTGGCTTGGGTCAGGTTTGAACCCACCACCCTTGGTATTTTGGGCTGGCGCCCTACCCACTGAGCCACAGGCACCGCCCTTTATTTTTATTTTTTATCTTATTTTTAGTAGTGTTTTTCTTTTCTCTTTTTTGTTTATGGTTATTTTATTTTTTTGTTTGTTTTGTTGTATGTTAGTTTGGTTAGTTGTATTCTTTCTTATTTATTCTTTTTTTTTTTTTTTTTTTTTTTAAGACAGAATCTCAAGCTATCACACTGGGTAGAGAGCCGTGGTGTCACAGCTCACAGCAACCTCAAACTCTTGGGCTTAAGCAATTCTCTTGCCTCAGCCTCCCAAGTAGCTGGGACTACAGGCACCCGCTACAATGCCCAGCTGCAATTGTTGTTGTTGCTTAGCAGGCCCGGACCAGGTTTGAACCCACCCCTCTAGGCGTATGTGGCTGGAGCCCTACCAACTGAGCTATGGGTGCTGCCCAAGGTTGGTTGTATTCTTAATCTCCATTTTTACTTTCTTCAAGAGCAAGGGCTCCTGTTTGCTCTCAAGCCCATTTATTCTCTCTATATATTTAACTTTGCTCCTTTTTTCTCTCTTTTGGCATAGACTTTTCTACTTTTCTCATCTTTCCCACATAAAATTCTCATACAATACTTAAGGTATCACCCCATTTTGTTGTTTGATTTTTTTCTTTCTTCTTCTTTTCTTATTTGAAATAACTATAATATATTTTTAATTTTCCTTATGTATTTTTTTCTTTCTCTTTTTTCTCTGAGAGCTAGGGGTTCTTGGCATTGATTTGATCTGGTTAGGAGGTCTTGGCAGAGGACTGGTTGAAGGTGATGGTGAGGTCACAGTCTAGGGAGACTTTCTTCCATTGGCCTATGAAAAGACAGCATTGGCAAATCTACACTGCTGAATTTTTATTTCATCTTTTTTTTTTTCTTCTTCTTTATTCTTTTCTCTATCTTTTTATATTTGACCGAGGTAGGTCTTATTCTCCTCAGACTGATTAGAAGCTCTTGATGGTGAGGGACCTACCCAGCCCAAACATCTTTAATCCTTGAGTTGCAGCATGGCCATAGCACCATGCCAAACATCTCCATTTCTCCTGTCACTCTCAATCTCTCTTTCTGTCCTCCTTCTCTCCTATTTTTCAATTTTTTTTATTTCATCCCCCCTTCCTTTGTTTCCTTCTCTTTTCTTTTTCTGTCCTCCTCCTCTTCTTTCTCCCTGCTGGCTATTTATCCTTTACTTCCTTTTGGCCTTGTACTAAGAAGCCACTTCAACACCTAAGCTCTGAGACAAGGTAATTTAAAGTGAAGAAGGAAGTGAGAAGGAAAAAGTAGGGCAAAGTGGTGAACAAGAAGAAAATATACATGAGAAGTAACCAACAAAAAATTCTGGCAACATGAAAAACCAAACCAGAGCAACTCCCCCAAATAACCATGAGGCCGCTACTGCAGAGGACTCTACATATAAAGAATTAGTGTAATTTACAGAAAGAAAATTTAAAATATGGATGATAAAGGCAATAAAGTGAACAGATGAGAAAGTGGAAAAGCGGAACCAAAAGATGGATGAAAGAGATGAAGAGAATAGAAATAATATGGCAGAGCTGAAGGAAATGAAGGAAGCAAACAATTTAAAGATGCAGTAGAAAGTATCAAAAATATATTAGAGCATAGAGAAGAAAGAATCTCAGAGCTAGAGGATAAAGTTCTTCAATTAACCCAGGTAGTTAAAGAGGTAGAAAAGAATAGAGAGAAAGCTGCACATTTGCTCAGAGAATTAAGGGACTTCTTAAAGTGTTCAAACATATGAATAATAGGGATCCCTGAAGGGAAAGATCATCCCAAAGGAATGCAAGCTCTACTGTAGAATATCATAAATGACAACTTCCCAAGTTTCACTAAATATCCTGACATACTCCTTTTAATGTGCTATCAAACCCAGGTCATCACAACTCTCCAAGACATATTGTAATTAACCTATCTAAAATCAAGACAAAAGAGAAAATTCTGCAAGAAGTCAGGAAAAAGCACCAACTGACCTATAGGGATAGAGCCATCAGAGTGCCACCAGACTTTTCAGCTGAAAATTTCCAAGCCAGGAGAGAATAGTCATATACCTTTAACCTTCTTAAACAAAACAATTTTAAGCCTAGAATATCTATCTATCTATATATATATTTATATTCCAAAAATAAAAGAAAACTTATTTTCATCCAAAAGCCTGTATGTGGATGTGTATTGCACTTTATACATAACCATCAAATACCTGAAACAACCCAAGTGTCCTTTAGTTGGAGAATGAATAAACAAAGTCCAGTGATTCCAAAGTCAGCCATAACACCAAAGAAATAAGCTATTGATACATGAAGCAACACAGCTAAATTTCAAATGCATTTTGCTAACTGAAAGAAGCCCAGATCAAAATGCCTTTAAATAAATGATTCCATTTTTATGACATTATGGAAAAGGCAAATCTATAAGAATGGAAAGTAAATCAATTGATGCTAGGGGTTCAGGGTGAGAGAAAAAAATTATCTATAAAGGAAAATCATGAGGAAAGTTTTCAAGCTGATGAACAAAACTTTAAAAAGAATAAAGCATAATTTTATAATTTGTTATTAGTTACTACTAAATGTTAAGTATGATATACTGTATCATATAACAGTTTCACATTTATTAATTATAGCTTATTTTGTTTTAGTATGTTCAGAATGAATTGAACAAAGGCCAAAATATTGTCAAACTTAAAAATGAGAAAGAATATACAGTGTATTTTATAACAAAATTATTAGGTCTGTTTTATTAAAAGGAGGTGGTATCATATTTGAAAAATCAGGCTTACCTCCAGTCTCCTTAAGCTAGGGGAAGGATAGTAGAGATTGCAAAGTTTGGATCAGAAGATACAGAAACAGTCCAGTGTGGGTATAAGTTATACAGACAGATTATTCAGAGTTGATTGGTAGAGTTAAAAAACTAAATTGTGAGATCACTGCATGATACAGAGATTTGAAATAGAAAGTAAAGAATTTATTCCAGTAAGCTGTTTTAGCCACTGTAATAACTAAATAGAAAAACAAGAGATTTGTTGATCAAATTTGAGCTGGGTATTATTCTATAAGCAATTCAAGCAAAGTTTCTTTACAAAATGCTGCTTAGACTATAGATTAACTATTAAAAGTCTTATATAAGAGCAAAGGAACTACATAAATATGTATCATGTATTACAGCATGGGCTTAGAAAGGAAGATTATTGATAAGCAACATACAATTAATAACCAGAAATAGGGAAGTGGATAGTAGAATTCTGCTCTAAGCAGGTTACAAACCAACATGGACATCATAGAGTAGTTTGTCAGATACAGACCAGGTTTGTCTAGCACATTCAAAAGTTTTTGTAAAGTATCAAGTTGATTTGATCTATGTAAGCAGCATAGTTTAAAGTGACAGAGTAAAAAGGAGGGCTGTATTATTCCTTGAAATGTAAAATTTAAGCAAGGTTTTTGCTTTTGACAATTCAATGTTGAATTGAATTTTCTTTCTGAATAAAAAGCTAACATACTCAAGGGAAAATTCATTTATTGCGCTTAAATTATAACCCACAAGAAAATCAAATGGCTATTCTGATAAGGCCATTATGATTTTCCCATTTGTCAAATGTTTATATAAATTTTATTTATCTCCTTAATCTAGCTGTTGAAATTCTCTAAATATAACTCCATTTGAACCTTTCTTCTGACAACATGTACTAGTTACTTATTAGAAGCACTCTCCAACATTGTTAGTGGAATTTTAATTGGTAACAACAGCAAAGAAGCTACCATTTGTTCAAAAAACTAAAAGGAACAGACCTGCCTTCAAATACCCTCTCCATTTGTGGGGGAGGCAGTATGATATTTCAAGATTTTATAGTATAACCATAGCCAGATAAAAAATGACCTTTTTCTTACAGGAATACTGGAACCTTGAACTTGACAGTAGATGTTAGGCATCTGGAAATAGCATTTAATAAGAGAAAAAAGAAGAAAATCAGTCAGAATTTTACTTTTTTTGGGGAAAAAATATTTCTTTGTCTCTGCCACCACCAACTCAGCCTTCAATTACTCCATGTTCTGAAAAAGTGTTTCGGGAATGTTTATTTAGTAAATGTCCCCTGGATATCCACATATCTGTCTTAGATACTGGAGATACAATGATATAAGAAAGACAAAGTCCTTCCTTGTGATGCTCACTTAACTAGAGAAGTCCGATTATAGGCAAGTGAAGGCATAAATAAAATTAGATACTTTAGAGTGCTATGTGTAAAGTTGTAAGCAGAATTTTAAATTGCTTTGTATAAAACACCTAGCAGGGAGCCAAAACTTAGTAATCGCTCCAAGAATATTGGTTTTTCTTTTCTTTCCATCTTCCTTCCTTCTCCCCCTTTCTTCTTATAACCCACTTATACAGGGTGGCTGTAAAGTTTGTGTGCAATAGTAAACTATTTTGAATTGTACACAAATTTCATGGCCATCCTGTATAAGACTCTGAAGGACCCAGTGATGCCGTGATACCATTTGGGGCTTTTTGGACTTTTATCCTCCATTTTTAGAAAACCTGAAAGTTCCTAGTTTTGTTTCTCCTAGTTTCATTTCTCCGAGTTTCATTTCTTAGTAAACCACACCCCTCCCTATCTCCCAGAGTGTGTCCCTATCTCCCGGAGTGCATCCCCTTCCCCCATTAAGAATGGCGGGACCCTATCAGCTTTAAACTCTAGTATAGGCACAAGAAATAACCAATCCAAGGGCCACACTTTGCTTCCAATACCCCTCACCCCATATCCCCCTCATAAAAACCCCATGGACTGTGAGCACAGGGCTCTCAGTCCCAGCTTCATCTGGGAGTGCCGGCAGTCCAAGCTTGAGCTTGAATAAAACATCCTCGTGTGATTGCATTGGTGTTTGGCTCTCTCGTGTGGTCCTTGGGGACCCCGATCCTTGGGTGCAACAACTCCATTGCTCTTTTCTTTTCTCTCTTAATCTTCTTGCTTGTGTGTAATGTCCACTCTGCCTACCCTCTGCAAATCAGATTATTCTAATATGAATTGTGCTTCTGAGGATGACTGCACAAAGCCAATCCAAGGGCAACAGGGCCAGCACTGGAAGAAACTTCAAGTTGTGAGTTTGAACTTCTCTGGACTGCCCCATTTCATATATTTATTATCAGCCTTCTTGATTATTAAAGCGAATGCTATTCACAGAGATTAGAATCTATGTATCGACTGATAAATACTGACATAAGCAATTCAAGACCAATGACTCTACCCTGAGGGCCAGTGACAATTCTAGAGAGAGCCGTTCTCTAAAAATGATTTAACTCTTTCTCTTAACATTTCAACTGTATTTTCATCTTTTATCTAATAATTTCTTAGATTAAAAGAGTCCATGAAGCAAGAAGTCAGGTTAAAGTGGTTTCTCCCTTTCATCTGTAGCCATGTCACACCATGTGAGGTTATATGTAATATGGTGGATACTAAAATCAATTTATACTTCATTATGTCAAGGTTTAAATACCCTGAACCCAAATTCTTTTTCCTCTTTGTTTCAGAATATTACAGAGGTATAGAAGTTTTGATTACATAGTTTGGTTTATGCAGACTGAGTCAAAGTTAGAAAGGGCCTCTCACCCAGATAGTGTAGTGTGCATTGTACCCATTAGGTATGAATTCCCCCCGCCCACACATGCTGTATTTTCCTTGACTTTTACTTCCATATTTGCGCATAAGTGTAGATCAATTAGTTCAGATTTAATATTGAGTGCATGTGGTGTTAGTTTTTCCATTCTAATGATAATTCACTTAAGAGAATGGTCTTCAGTTCCATCCAGGTTGTTACAAAAGATACCAGGTAACCATTTTTTTTTTTTTCTGCAGTTTTTGGCAGGGGCTGGGTTTGAACCCACCAGCTCCAGCATAAAGGGCTGGCACTCTACTCCTTTGAGCCACAGGTACCGCCCCCAGGTAACCATTTTTATGGATGAATAATATTCCACGGTATGTATGTATGTATGTATGTCAGTGTGTGTGCGTGTCTCACATTTTATTAATCCATGCATGTATTGGTGGGTACTTGGGTTGTTTCTACATCCATATGATTGTGAATTCTCATACCAATTCTTAAAATGTATGTAAAGAGAAGATAATATATAGATAGATATTGATACTAGTGACTTGAAAAAGTATATAGCAATATAGTGAAATCATTCGTGTCCTTTGAAGTGCTTTTATTTTCCTGCCTCAAATGAACAAATACATTGTCTTGTCAATGAAATTTTTTCATCTTCTTTTTTGCCATTTTAATAACAACATTTACCTTGAATTATTTCTAAAACATTGCAACAAAAAATCTGAAGGAACTTATCCATTGTTTTCTCTTCTTTCTAAAGAAGTTGTATGTCTAATACTTTCATGCTTTAAATAAAGGTAGATGATTTAGAGTTACAGACTGATCTAGAAACAAAGCCAAGGAGTGATCTGCAAAAACAAGGATCTGTAGCAATAAGATACTACATTTAGCTTCAGAAATAGCCTTTGTTGGGTGGCGCCTGTGGCTCAGTGAGTAGGGAGCCGGCCTCATAATACCGAAGGTGGCAGGTTCAAACCTGGCCCTGGACAAACTGCAACAAAATAATAGCAGGGTGTTGTGGTGAGTGCCTGTAGTCCCAGCTACTCGGGAGGCTGAGTCAAGAGAATTGCCTAAGCCCAGGAGTTGGAGGTTGCAGTGAGCTGTGTGATGCCACAGCACTCTACCGAGGGTGATAAAGTGAGACTCTGTGTCTCCAAAAAAAAAAAAAAAAAAAAAAAAAAAAATGAAAAAGAAAGAAATAAAGAGCCTTTGTTTTGCCC